>OX104059.1:80422817-80470665 GCA_944474145.2 Dicrocoelium dendriticum
GTTGTATCCTGTATGGCACATCTGAAAAACAATTTCACCTCACTGCAAGAATTCAGCTTACTTGCGATCGCACGGCTGTATGCTCCGTCTACTTTGCATGTGGATTACTTCTTCCTGCTACTTCACCCACCTCGGCAGTGTGGTATAAAGATTTGATACTTCCTGGATGTATATTGCCTGTGGTCTATACTACTGCGTTTGACCATACCTGATTCACAAGACCACAGCAAGCTCCTCGAACGTTCGAAACATCCTCTCCACGCAAGCAGCCCACTTGGCTGCAATGGTTATCTCCCGCGGACCTATCAGCTACGCACACCTGGACCGTGAGTTATGCGCACAGACAGGGCTATTGCTTATGAGTTGAGCTCCATACCTGAATGACGCAGCACCGCAATCTACACAGCTTATCTCCGAACAGTACCGCTGTTTACAACCATTTCTGATGAATCTTAACCAAGCCTTCCGCTGAGCCAAAGCCAAATCGGGTGAAGCATGACTTCGATTAGCTGCTCGGAATATCGGTCCTATAATACCGTTAGTAATTCAACGTTATATACATTGTGGTAAAAGGCAGTGCTCCAGGACGTAATGGGTTATCGCTTGGCAAGCGTTGCCCTTATAAAAGCCACAAATGTCTGCTTAACGGCACTGTGAAGTGGCGGATATGACTCGTCACCGAAATATAGTCACTGCTTACTGCTTCACACAAAGAATGATCTCATTACCCCATATTTGCCAACAGGTGTTTATAAATCACTATCAGACTCCTACGTCTATTTAAAAACAGTGATCAATCCCCCAAACAATTCAAAACCGCACCCAGCACTTCCGTAACAGTAACACTTAGTGCACGTACAGCCCTTCGACGCCGACTTACTCTCTGACGCTAATGCTGAAACTCTTCATGCCCCCATCGTTCCTGTGTAAAAGTACGTGTAATTTTCAAGTTCTATATTTTGCCAACACGTATCTTCCTTGTGTGTGTACACCAGCTCCTAATGTTTCTATGGCCCTGTCAGCAACTTGATCATGCCTGTACTGGTATGTCTCGTTTAGTCGAGAATAAATTATTTATTTATTTATTTATCATTGAACGTGTTACGTTGGCTTTCTCACTGGTCTCTAACCCAGCAAAACTAAAAACTGGCTCTCATACATGTTACAAATATAAGCTCTACTACTGTCGACCAAGCGCTAAATCTGCATCTCAGTCGCATATGCTACCAAGTACTATGCACTTCTGCTTCCCTCAAATTATGTACCAGTTAGCGAACCATAATACTCCCGGTTTCCACGCAAGACCACTTTTGTGTACGCTATGTTAATTTGGACAGCATGGTCTCTTACATTCAACAAATATCGTGCCTCGTATTTGCAAGCAAAACAACATATCAGACGTATAACATATTTGAGCACTCCGTTGTTTTTGATAAGCACGACATTACCAAAAGCTTTTAATTATACTTTAACATGGCAGTTTACTCGGCCAGCTTTATTTTCTTCTTTGAAATAACGGATAACATTATCTGCAAGAAACGATTTGAGGCCATGCCTGTGACGCTGATCTGGTCCCGGAATCAACAGTGACCAATGAATTCATCCGTTCTTCGCAATCCTGGTAAAAGAAGGGAACCTGGAAAACTGTTCAAATCAATGCAATTAACCTGGGCAGTCCGACTTCAACAGCTCTAACCACTTGCGGTGGATTCCGAAGAAGACAAACACATAACCATAGTAAACAACTTGTTGAAATATGACTGCGACCATCAGCGAGGATTACCGGTTAGATGCAACCTTGTCAACTCAAATTACCAGTCGGCAACTTTCCTGGACGTTTACGCCTGGTGAGCGTTCTCCCTACAATAAGCCACAAATGTCTTTTTAGCAACACTGAGACTTGGCGCATGTTGCTCGCCAATAAATAAAGCCACTTTCTCAACCACGTACTGGTAAGTTGACCGATAGCACATTACACAAATTCTGTTCATACATCTGCTCTCGCAAGACTATACCTAAACATTGTCTCAGTGTTATGCCACTACGCTTAAAACATTTTTGCAGCTTTGTCCTCATGCTTCACTCACTTGACTCGAACTGTGTACGCAGCCGGTGCGGACTAGTTCCTCACCACATTAATGCTCCAATTCTCCTCTCCAAATCGCGTGCTTTGAAGCCAGACTACATCCAAACTTTGGGCCATGTGGGTTTACACTACTAATTACAGCTGTACTACTCTGGCTCTTGGTGCATGCCCATATACAATATTGCACCACGCTGATCATGCCTAACAGCAAAGCCTCGCTTTGTTGAGAATAAACAGTTTATTTATTAAGTTATTATCGTGCTGGGTTGGAGCCCCCCTTTGCCCAATACAATAATAAGTATGAATTACTGTCCAGGTATCAGACGCTAGTAATACTTACCGTGTGGATAAATAATGCACTTTTCATTCTAGGCAACGCGAGACAACCCATTAAAGGCACGACCATCCTAATAGTACAATGGCTCGAGTAATGTACATTCATGTAATAGGATTATGATATGTGGATTCGTAAGTGACGGTAGGTTGTTAGGCATTTTAATTGTGTCCAAAAAAGTGTTACTGTTCGTTTGAATGAATTTATTCGCGTCGTCGCTGTATGGTAAAATGTTTGACGTCGGTAGATTTGATAAGCTTTGCAACGTAAGCTTGGGCAGTGGCCTTAGTTAGGAACGCGTAACAGCCGACAACTAATAGTGTTGCTAAGCAAACAATTTGGCTTTTTATATGAAAAATGCTTGCCATGCGAAAACACAGCACGTACTGGAACACTGCCACCGAACTATTTCTTGAACAGCTTAGACCCGTTGAACCAGAAGGTGCGAAGAGAAAGAGGGCCAAGCAAGTATATCCCAATATTTCAAAGTAGCTAAAAAGTTATTAAAATTGCTGATGAATCAGCTAGGAAAAAGAAAGATTTGGTGCTGTACCCAGTAGCACCCAGCCTAGATAAAAAAGATTTAACAGTAGATGCAATCACCACAGGAACTGAAAGCAAATTCCGTTGCCCTATAACTTCTTGTGCTAAAAGATTTTCATCCTAACCCGATCATATATAAATAAATGTTTTATCCTCGACTATGCAAGGCACGCCCAAGGAGGCATGATCAGATATGTACAAATGTGCAGATATTTTATGGCAACTGTAACAGTGACAGCAAAAATTGTTCATATATCCGTGATTGGAACTGTACAATGGTGAAAATGCGAAACAATAATTTGGCTGTCGTGAGATCGGGACCTCGGCTAATAGTAGATTGAGAATCCTGAATGATCCATTGGAAGATAATTAAAGAGCACACTCAAGAGAGATATGACAATACAGTGAGTTCGTGCAAAAGTAACGCAAAGGTCAACGGTGATATCGTAGAAAGCAAAAGGACGAGAGTATATGCAGATGTAGAAGTTCCAGTGTAACGAACCTATCTAGAATGGTGACGCTAGTTGACCTGCCAATATGAAGTTACGGGCTATGACTTTATTCGGTGGCTAGTCACATTCGTCACGTTGCAGATTTGGCAAATGGACATTTGTGGCTTTTATAGGGAGAACGCTTGCCGGACGAAAACCCACCACGTCCTGAACCACTGCCTCCAATCCACTGAATGGCAAGTTTTAACTGGCTATTTTTCTGGTTGAACGTTCGTTTGCTCGGTTATTCGCAGTCAGGTTGCGTCCTAGTTTTCTGCCGGCTGATGCGTTAGCCGGGTGCCTATTGCGTTCCTGGGTCATGTCCTGTGCCTTATTTGTAGGTTGGGAACTAAACATTCCTTTTGTATATGCTGTGTTGATCCTCTGCAGCACCACGTGAAGTCTCCGAGGGATAGCCATTGAAATATGTTGAACCGTGTTGAATTCTTGTAAAATAGAATATGGATCCGAAGAAGGAATCGCAAATCCCACGGGGTATGTTGTAACATTGGTTAGAAATATAGGAAGCCACGGCCAATTGAGCGGTCAACGCGGATTAAAGAGCTCATACTGACCAATTGTTCTGGCTTTCTATCGTAGGAGAATGTGCTTTTCGAAGTCAATAGTAGTTCTCCAGACAAGAGTCATGTGGAAGATATAGTGGTAGGCAAACTGAACCCAAAGGTTTAAGCCTAGGAAAAATGGTACCCTTGCATGAGAACGAATGAGTCGTCCGGTTATTAAGTTGTAATAACGGTTGATAATCTTTCGCTCATGTCCGGATAAAGAAACTGCGTGCCTTGTATCGTTGTCGCAACGATGGATCATTCCTTGGGTGCGTGCCGCCGTACCTGTGACAGATTTGGGAAAAAGGAAACGAACAGAAACAGCCACACAGACAGAAGAAAGCGATGCGTCTGGAATGTAGTCGAGCAATTGTGGCGATAACTGGACTATTGTACCCCTATACATGTAATTGTTATTTAACTATCGCATATACCTGTGTATCATAAGTGGCGAAATACCACAAGAAGCAAGCAGAACATGGATCAGTACAGAATGAAAGATTGTTTCAAAATAGGTGTGGAGATGAGGAAAAGAGATTTTGGAAGGTCCTTATGCGCATATGCTCAATCGGTTGGAATCCGAGAGAGGAGGACGTGGTGTGCAGATTTTGGGAAAGAATATTACTCAGAAGGAGCGACAGGGACGCGCTGCCTCAGTCTTAAAGTGGTAGGAATGTGAGGATTCAGAAAGGACAGACGCATGTTATTTAGCGTCGAATGAAGAAAGAATGCAACAGCGAACACAGGAAGGAAAGAAAGGGTCGGTAAAACAGGTTCTATTGAGGAGAAGTGGAAAACCACACGCCTTCTTAGAGTGATGATTCATCCTTGTTAATAAAAGTAGGATAAACAATGCTTAGGGATGTAATTAAGGTGAGGGTAACAGAGCGCTACATTGTCTGCGACTAGATCAGTTATATCACAGAAGTCCGGGAGGTCAGAAACAAGGGACCGTTCAGACAAAACCAGCAAAGTCAGCATGATGTAGCTATGCCGCCAAATATAGCTAAGTATAAGGTAATGAGTGTCATCGTAAAAGAAGCAGTTTAGGACAAAAGTGGCCGAACGAAAATGCAGTTATCCTCAGGGTGATGTGAACAGACCGTTGGGTATGTTTAACCCTGATCATTAAGACATAGTAGTCCAAAGGAATGAGACCATTATGACAAGAATACAATATAGTTGCATAATGGGTGACTGCGGTGAGTAGGTGACAGCTGTATTATTAGCCCCGCCAAGTCCGGGTCGATCATGTTCGCCAAAATAAAGTAAGTAAAACTCAAATACCCACGTATGCTTCGATATTGCACTGCTTGGGTTCATAACCCAAGCCAGCCCTTGAACTACGTCCGTTCTCGTTGACTACACTAACCTAGCGTCCACCAGTAGAAAACTCACTAACTACATGCATTCGGTTTACGATATAGCGGGGAGGATTAGCGACAGTTTTCCAAGTGGGGTAGCAGGATTGCCGAGAACAAACTTCCGAAGGACAGCTGTAGATTGCACCACAAGCACTCCTACAAGAAGCTTCCCTCCAACTGTGGTCAGTGCTGTTCTGATGAATGGGCGACATCTAACGTAGCTTGCTAAGGGAAAACAGGGATTTCACTATAGCGGACAAAATGTCGTGGGGCATAACGAAGAGTTACTTTTTAGAAAATAGCACACACGGCGTAATTTATTGACACCAGCAATACGGCAGGCCATTTACAGAGTCTATTTAGGGTATGCTGGCATGGTTGATGTGCACAGCTTTCCCAAGCAAAACGCTGCGCCCCACACCTACGCCCTGTTCTTCCTTTCAGGAAAACGTATAACAATTGAAGAGCACGCTCATATCACACAAAAACCTAAAATCCGGTCTGTGTGTGTCTGTTGAGAAACAGTGCATAATCCTTAGAAAAACCTAAGGACCGCACGGATATGTCGTGCTCGCTCGCCACTGCTTAGGCTCAGAATCCACGAGACACAAGGAGATTAGTCTGATATGGAAAGCTTCCGTGGAACTCTTTTCGCGCGGCACCGGGGAGGTTAAAGTTGTTCAGGTATTCCTTCACAAAATCCCATGTTAGCGCTTCAATTAATAAACTACCACATTCACTTACAAACCTAAATAAATTCTTTGATCCACTAGTTTGACAATTCAATTATAATTTTGTACATTGCCCGACGACGTCAATGCACGGGTGCCCCGCGTGGTCAAAAATGAACCTTTTATTTCTTTCTAACTAAACAAATAAGCATTTATTCTCGGCTATACGATGCACAACAATGAAATCATGTTCAGCTAGGTGCAGATATGCAGACAACGTTTGGCTATGGTAACAACGACAGTAGAATTTTGTTCAATCGTTACTGATTTGAACTGTAAAATAGTGCAAATGTAAAAGAATAAATGGGCTTTCGTGAGACCGGGAGCCGTTTGTAAAATATTGCAGTCATACATCGGCCAATACTAGATCAAGCATCTCGGATGATCGAGTCAAAGATTACTGAGGAGGTAGACCGAGGGAGATGTGATTATATACTAACTTGGTGTGCAAGCGATGCAAAATCAACGGTGCAACCGTAGAAAGATAAGGGATGACAGTATACGCTTAAAATCGTAGAATGAAAAGACGACAGCGGATGCTGGGGTAGAGGTGTCAGTGTATCACACGTTTCAAGGCTGACGTAATGTGACGCTCATTGATTTGCCAGTGTGAAGGCATGGGCTGTGTTTGTTTGGCGGCGAGTCTAATCTGCTAAGTCGCAGCGCTGTTAAACGAACGTTTGAGGCTATCATGGGGAGACGCTTGCCAGGCGAATACAGAGCGCGTCCCGGAAAGCTGCAGCCGATCCATTGATTTGCATATTATAATTAGATATGCTTCTTGTTGAGCGTTTATTTGCATTGTTATTCGTAGTCCCTCGCGGCCCATTTCTACGTCGTCTGTTGCGTTAAACGAGTGCCCATTTTGTTCTTGGGTCACGTTCTGCCTTGACCGAATGAATGCATCCGATTGGTAGGTCAAGTACAGAATATTTTTTGATTTTGATGTGGTGTACGTCGTTAAAACCACGTGTGGACTCCAAGGAATCCCCACTAAAATACCTTGGTTATTTTGAAACCCTGAAGAATAGAATATGAGCCCGAAAAACAAAGCGGATTACTCCCCGGGGTAAGCTGTACAACGGATTGAAAATATAATCATCCCCGGGGCAATAAGATTGTTGAAGCGGGGTGAAGCGCTCCGGTTGAGTAGTAAGCAAAATAGTATTCAGTATTGAAAGGTGGGCGATCCAATGGTTCTGGCCATGCCAAATGTCAGCAATAAATCCGGATTTATCCAGTCCAGAATTACATTGCATCGGCAGGAGAATTTGATTTAAGAAGTCAACAGGAGTGCTCTAAGTAAGAAGTATGTAAAGGTGATATAGTTAGGTAAAATAAACTTAATTTTTCCAGCCTCTGGAACATTGCATACCAGCACGATAACGAATAATTTGTCTGGTCAGCAAGTTGCAACAAATGCGGGTAAACGTCCACTCCTATTAGGTAAAGGAACTTTGTAATGGATAGTATTATTTTCGCAGCGATGGACGATTTCTCGGGCGCTTGACTGTATATTTTTGACAAGCTCGGGATAAAAGGCAGCTAACAAAGACAGCCGAACAACCAGACAAAAGAAAGGTGTTCGAACGCAGTCCAGCACTTTTGCAGTCTCAACCCCGATTAAACAATTGTATGCTTATAGCAAGTAGTTGTTATCTAAATATCGCCTATACATGTGTTCACTGCAGTTGACGAAATATAAGGAGAAGTGAACAGACCAAGGAGCAGTAGAAAATGGAGGCCTGTTCCAAATAACGAATAAAATAGAAGGGGCAGTGAGCATTTATGGGTCTTAAAGCTCTTATGTCCAACCTGTGGGACAACAGAGGGAGGCGGTGGAGGTGAGTTGAATATGTAAAGATGATATCACTCCGCCTGGGTGACAGCGACACGTTTGCTTAGTCCTAAATTGCTATGATTGCAAGTAGGCAGTGGCAGACAGACACTGGTAAGTAAACGCCACCTGAAGAAGGAAGGAAAAGGGAGCACACAGAAAGTGAAGCATAAGGGCTGGACGGAGAGGCCTTTATTGTGGAGCTTAAATACAAAGGCCTTTCTCGAAATGACCTGAACAGACAGTTGAGTCTGCCCAAACCTTAGAACGGTCTCAGTAGTTGGAAAACAGACCATCGAGACAGAGCTTAAATTTCGGCTCATAGAGCTTAAGCCGTATTTCTTAGGTAGGAAGTCTAACAGAGAACGTTGGCAGAAATAGAAATGTTAAGAATGCAATCGGATAAAATAATAAGAATGAATCATGCTCAGCAGTTCAGTTGAGGTGAGGGTAACAGAGCGTTGAGTCGGTGGAGCCAAGCAAATTTATACCCCGGAAGCATGGGTGGTGTCAGGTAGGAGGAAACCGTTCTTGCGGGACCAGGTTAATCAGCGCGTCAACGCTGGGCTGCCAAATAACTTGGGCATATAAGTAGTGGGTCCCCCGAGAAGAACCCGTTCATGAAGAAAGCGGCAACATATATAGGTGGATAATATGCCGAGCGGGTCGCTTAGGTTAAGGGGCACAGAGTAGTGGGTTTAACGAGCCCAGATCGTTTACGTGGCGGATGTCTGGAAGTAGTCTGAAAGCAGAAGACTGATCAGAAAAGGCTAGAACACGGCCAAGTGCAAAGGTTTATCCATCTAGTGGAAGAAGGAATGCAAAGAGAGAGCGCGGAAGGGGAGCATATGGTTAGGAAGAAACTGGCTATTAAGGTGCTTTAGAAATCCGATGGCGTGCTCAAGAGGATGTATACAGACAGTGGAACCTGCCGATAGCTGCTCGGTAAGGACATAATAATAGGGGAGCAGAAGACCATTGAGACATGGAAAAACTTTCGGCTCATTAAGTATAAGTCATATTATAAAGGTTAAAGTACCAACAGAGAGCGTCGGCAGAAATAGTCATGTTAAGGATAAAAGCGCATATAATAGCAGAGATGAGCAAAGAATGACAATGCACTTGAAGTGTGGGTTACAGGGAGTAGGGCAGACCTAGCCTAAATAATTTAGACCACCGAAGTCTGGGATGGCTCAGAAAGCAGGAGACGGTTCAGAAGAGAACAGATAAATCAGTGCGTTGAGGATAGGCTTCCAAATAAGCTGGTAACAAACGTAATGTGTCATCATAGAAGGAACAGTTCGGGACGAGTGACTATTAAAAGACATAGCCAACATGTCGATTAAGTGTCGCACGGTGAGGGTCACCGTGTTGTGTCTACAGGTCATAGAACGATTAAGGGTATAGATAAAAATCCTGTAGAGGTTTGCTACGAAATGCGTCGTTAAACGGGTATTAGACAGAATGTCTCGCCTCCGTGGCGAGCCAGAACCTCGTGCTATACCTACAGACCATTTTGTTGGCGGGTTGTAAACAAGTAGTACATTAACTTTGTCTTGGGTACCAGCGGTCCGTCAAGCCGAAAGAGTAGCTAAAGCTTTTAAATGTACCACATGAATATATAGATACGTAATCCGGTAAACCCGGTGAAGTTGTATTTATATACATTTACTTTTATTGTGTTACCTTAGGCTGAACATTATTAGAAGGTCCGGGACTGCAGCCATGTTAACTGACTCTTTCCGTCGGATATTTGCCGGTGCATACCTTGTTTCCACATTTGTGAAGGCAAATGGGCAATCCATTCACTGCGAGATGCTTTCATCTTGCAATGATGACCACGGCGATAGTATACAGAATGGGTATTAAGATAGAACTTCCCAAGCCAGGGATACCTGTTCCAACTAGTATATGAGGTGCGACTACGGGCGCAGCAAACTAAGCCGTGCGCTACCCATAGGGTTAGTTGGCAGTACAGCATTCAACCTATCTTGTTTTAGGTATAGCTGCTACAAGTGCAGTTTACGAGACCAGATATTTTAAAAAGGCTTGCTATTAAGTATGGAATGGCAGCTCTGTATCATAAACACAAATTCCATGATGCAAAACCTTGGTTGTTTCACTGTGATTGGAGTTTGACGGCTTAGCTGGGGTCTGGTGTCTAGGTCTAAGAAACCAGTTTCAACCGCACCCCGGAAATTGGCGCGCCTGTTAGAAAGCTGGCCGGAATCATTACCTTGGATTTAGGTCTATAAGTAGGCAATAGTGGCCTAGCACGCATTGTCGAGTTATAGCTGTTGATGATGAAGATGTAGTCGTTTAAATGAAAGATGTACATGCTAAATACTCTCCTGAAATAATATAATTGAACGTCAGTCCTAACTCATCTGCTGTCGTTTAAGTAGATTATACTAGGTTGCAAACCACTGTGGTGTGTCGTTAGTAGCCGTCATGTTGGCCACGCTTAATCATTTGGTGCGTTCGTTTTCCAGTAATGAGGTAGGATGTGAAGGGATTTCAAATGGCAATTGGAGCGCTTTTACACGAGCGGCAAGTGGTGACCAGGAACCAGTACCAACGAAATACGAAGAGGAAATTGCCTGAGAGTTAAACAAACAATAGCTTGAATACCGTTGTGTTCACGGTAAAGAAAGTATGGTTCGTAGTAAACCGTGTGCGTCTGAATTTTACTCTGCTAAGGTTCCTAAGCGTTACAGGCTGCTGGGCTGGAAACCAGTTTTTTTCGTACGGAAACGCCATTATTACTTAGGTGAAACTAGCTGCGGCCTAGTCAGGGTCTTAAAGTTGGTAACCACTGGCTGTATCCGCAGAACAGGCGCTTGCCGGAGGCGAAGTAGCAGGTTGGGTTAAGCCAGACATACTTGTTTAAAAGTTGCCAGGTGATTTATCGTTACATAGCAAAGAAGCGTAGGCGGGTTTTGAGCTTGGATAATATAAAGTAGGTTAAGCGTTGTCACTGGGAACGGCAAGAAGGGGAAGTATGCAAAGTGAAAGGTTTGTTGAAGAAGAACGGCACTTGCGGTATAGTGCTGGCAAGCGGCGTTGATAGATACTTGTGCTGCCTGCCCCCGTCAATAGGGACGCCAGCAGTGAGATAATTAAACAAATAAATAAATGGTATGTTTCTCGAAAGGCCGAGACACGAAAATGCAGGCCCTCGAGCATAAATATGCCGAAGTACATGTACTAATGTTTATAAAACAAATATCGTTGTAAAGACAACGGGATGTTAAGACGAAACTAATGTTTCACAAGTTACACAAGTGATGTAGAAAGTTATTGCTCGCTGGTGGTCATGCCAACCTCAACCCTGCTGGATATAACTCAAGTAAAATATTATAGGAACAAGTTATCCTCAACCACGAGAGTGTTTGGCATACCAACGACCAAATCGCAAGACTCATTTCTTCTCTTTTGTAAAATGTTGGATCAGAATTCGATACTTTTTGAGAACGGATTCGGATATTCGGAAAATGCTATCCAACCCACGAAAATCAATCGCTTATTCTCACATTCATGTCGATAACAAACAGTCAAAAAGTTTGCGACGCATTTAAAAACACAAGCTACATTCCTACACAATTACACACTTATATACACCCATATACTTACATACACTGTTAAGCCAAGCATGTCCTTTTTGTACAATTTGATCACGCTATGTTAGCTACATATAATCATGCCTGTAAATGTGTGCCTCGCATTGTCGAGAATAAAGTTTACTTATTTATTTATTTATCCAACGGTAAGTTGCGGCTTTGTCAGTCGTTTGCTTAATCCATTTGTAGAACTCAAAGTTTGCCAAGTAAAGGCAAAAGAACAGAGAAAATTAATAGAGTGGATTTGGTTATCGAGTCACAGTGAAATAAACGATGGTGCCATAGTTTAATGCCGTACAGTAATTGAAGTATGGTGAGTATATATTGCGGCACTACATGTTCTAGGATGTAACGGTTATTGAGAACATTTTGCTACGCTATTTGGCCTTTTGAGATGGCACACACTTACCGGGAAGCGGTTGCTGTTATATGAAATACGTTGCCTTGCTCGGCATTGGTGAACACGCTCGTGATGTAGTTCATCGCAATGAACACAACCCGAGTCCATCTAAATCCATAATCGCTATAAATGGGATTTCCCTCTCTGCGTTTAACTTACCCAGTTATTACGTCACATAATTTTACAACACTATTTTCCGTGAACTACGAAAGGTTTGCCCACAAATTACACTTACTTTGGTGACAGGGTTATCAATATTAGCTAACGCAATCTATTTTTGCGCACCTGGTTATTCGGTTTTTATCCTAAGTTTGCTGAGGTCCATTCGTATGATGGGTTATGCTGCCAACTACTTGTCGCGTGTTAATGTTATTGAGTTCCCCCTCTGCAGTCCTAGGCAAATAGTCAGATGTGTTTACTCTGGGGATGTCTAGGAGAATCTTAGGTAAACAAACTGAAATATGCTATCATGTTTTAAACGTAGAAAATTACATCACTCTACATATGCCTGCATGCCAGCAATGGAGCTGAATGCCCTGGAAAATTCGTCAGGCTTTTTCCATAATAATTATATGTCTGGGTCGCTAGTTGGGTGCACACCTGTCATAGCGTAGAAATGTAACGAGCAGCAATGACAACAAAGAAAATAAACTTGTCAAAGTTCCCCCAACAAATACAACCGCAATCACTCTCGAGGCACAAAAGTGCATATCTGAACAAAATAGCCTAAACTGGAGTATGGGTGACCTCTTACTCATCGCGACCACGTTGGTTACTACACAGGTATTTGTTAACACTGTTCACAAACCCGGAACCTTTTCTCTGGCTAAACATAACTTAGTCATACCGAACGGCAGAACTGCCAAAGTGCACACACCACTCCGCAGAAGGCCATTAGTTAGTAACAGTGACACATAAATGCCTCTTTCATAACAAAACGCTCCGGGTCACAAACTAGCTTGTAACCAACCGCAAGTTACCAAATCCTCTGTTGAAGCAAATGTTTGTTACGCCAACCTCCTATCAGCAAACTCGAAGAGACCAGACGTTTAATGTCAGCTGCTGATATATGAAACGGTCAGTTGCAGAGCTCGCGAGGGTCGGCTTGCAAATGAAACTAACACCTCTGCCTTCAAGTTCGATTCGGACCGGAATCACTCACATGTTTTTGAAACTGCGCAGAAACATTTAGGCAAACTGGCAAAGCTCAGTATAGCCGAAGCTCAAATTGTTGGACTTGATCATGATACTGGCAACCTGGTTGAAATACATTCAGTTGTGCTGGAATCACTCAACTGCGTACTTCCGTCCCAAGTCAAGATCGATTTAGTAGCAAAGGTGGTCGATTTGTCAACACTGTTTGGTACGGAATACAAATAAAACTAGGTGACACATCAACCTACTTGTGTACAGCTAGCCAGTATAAACGTCATAAGTGGGCAAACCGTCTAGCTTATGCCATAAAAGCTGCTCTAGTACGGACCCACAACTATGTTCTCTTGTAAAACTATACAAATGGTACACAATGGTGTTTCTAATGCTGCGCAATGTATGGAAAATTTATAGCAGCCGAACGCTAGCGTGCAAATTTATAGTCATGTTACGTTTATTAAGAGTGGTAAAAGAACAGTAAAAAAGCTGTAAAAGATGGACCGTTTCGGACCTCTTTTTAAGCAGCACGAGTAGTTGATAGACGCAGTAACAACAAGTGGTATGTTGATGCATTGCCATCCTACAAAACTGCTTTTTCGCTACGCTTCTCGTGCAGAACACTTCAACGGTGATATCCACGCACCCCAAAGCCTGCTACCTTTATCTGATGAGAGGATATAACCTCGAAACGCGTCATGGAGTGCCGTGGTTTAAGGCGGGCAACACCTAATTTGCTGCTGCTTCATGATCTACGGTCCTAGTGATCGAATGGCTAAGGTTCACTTCAATGGGAATTGCAGTCCACTTTGATATTGCGCTTCGCAATCCATCCACACAATGTGTACTTCAAATTGACTTTCCAATCCCACCAAAGCTTACTTTTACTAGGGCAGTTCAAGCAAAATGGTGGATACATTACTTGGGTATTTTATACTTATCCTCCGTGTTATTTGAGGTTGAATTCAGCAATGAGCGTCTTATCCGCTGTTCTGACCAGCAATCTCAATATTTCCGGCAGTTACCTAGAGCAGAGGTAAGATGACTGTTTTGTACAACCTATCAAGCATCCCACGTAGGTCATGATACGTTTGTTGTCGGCCATAACGTTCATTATCAATGACTGCGGTTAAATGGATGGCTATTTTTTGCCTTGTTTTACAAACAAGTTCCTGTCATTCATCACTTCTTACAGAGCAGATTTTTCGTGTTTATTCTCATCAACTCAATTTCATTTGAGATTCTTGATTTCTGAATGTATATTATTGTCGTGTACGTATAGTTTACTGTAGTATTTGTATAGTGTAGTTATAAGTACACTATATGTCGTTCCATTTGTCCCCTACAGCGTCACGTCTGATAAGCTACCCGTAATGACGCACCTGACTTCCGGTGGCATTAGTTGCAAACTAGTTAGGCATAAGGCCAATGCTTTCACATGCGTAATTTGTCGTGCGATCTTCCTCATTTCGTACATTGGTTTGTCCTTAGATCTATTTAAACTACTGCTTAAAATTCAAAATGCCTTTTTTCAAATATTTTTCAAGAAATGCCAAGCCACTGTGTAGTCACAATTAGCCAAACAGCCGAGCGGACATAAAAGACGTGCGAAACGTTCCATAGAAAGGAGATCCGTGGGTTCATCTAAGCAAGCTGAAACCCAGCCGTCTTAAGGTTCGAACAAGCCAAACTGCAACCTGGCTGCAGGCTCTTCAGAGAGACGTCTACCTGTTGCTTGACCTTCAACTGGCGTGCCTCTGTTGCGTTCTACGGACGCCAGCATACCACTGTGCAACAGCGCAGGCGATGAAAGCAAATGAAGAAAGCAGTGCAACAAAATTGAGAGGACAATTGCCATCAATCAGCGGTGTTGCAGACTTATGATATTCCACGCGCCTAAGTCAACGAACGACGGTCCTCAGGCTCGTTATGATCACGATGTGGATCTTCTGTAAAGCCTGATTAATAGGTTCCTCGACGTGAATGAAGGGTAGGTGCGGCAGAAGCAAACCACTCGTCTTAGAAAAAGTAAGGAAAGGAACTCCTGGCCTCTGCTAGTCACATTTGTTGACGAAACGGGTCCGAGGCTAATACTATCCCGTCTCAGTAGGCTAAGAGGTCTAAAGTTCCATGCACAACCCCATTTGCATCCATCGGACAGAGAGCAACTGAAGGTTGCTATAGTGAAGTTGAAGCTGCAGTCTAATAGAAGGCACACCAAGGACGTAAACAAACCTGTGTGCCGTACCAGTATTCAGAATTGCTGTTTGGATTCATGTCGCTGGTAAGAGATGACCTGACCGCGAAGGCCAACCACTGTCCTCTGCACGGGCAATAACCTGCAGGACAGTGGAGGATGGGTCAGGCTATATCGCAGTTAGGTTTCAATTCGTCATGGTCCACTGGCGTCCTCCATGGCTCAGTGGCATTAGCTGCTGACTAGTTGGCGTTAGTCTCTGGCAGTTATGGGTTCGATCCCTAGTAGGGGAACGATGGATGTGCACCACTGACGAGCCCCAATAGGGCAGAAAGCGCGTCTGGTGTCTTTCCGGATTGGTGGCTTACCTATGCGGCTTGGAATGTAAGATTGCCCTGAACCAAATTGTATCAAAGTCCACAGTGTTAATTTTCGGGCCCGAGGAAGCCGGATCAACAGGTCAATGACGCTTAGTGCGAGCCCACTGGCTCCTACAGGCCTGCGCTTAGCGTTCGCAAAGGTTTGTAGTTACTTGAATACAGGTGACGATTTATGTAAAGTGCTTTGCCTCTCGTCCTCCGGAGGTGCTTGGCCTAGCCGAAACCTGGTTAAATCTTGTCAATACCCCAGCGGTCTAGATCCGTGGCTACGCATGCTTTCAGGGCGACAGACAATCGAACGAGCAAGGCGGCATGCTGTCATACAATCGACCAGCACTGTTCTTGGGACTAGAACAGACATACCGCAGCGATGATGGTCTATCCGAACAGTTATGGCGCTCGACCTAACAGAGACAGGGTTAACTGTTTGTGGGTGTTGCTTATCGCAACCCACGAAATCGATGCTTAGGTTAGTTGCCGCATGCCAGAACCACCATATTCGGCCCCGCTTCCAGCTTATTGGTGATTCTAACTTTCCTCAACTACGGTGACCTAAGATTCAACTTATATCTGGGCACGGTGAACTCTAGGCGCAATTCACGAGGTTGGTATTGGAAAAGGGGCAGCACGACCTGCCTGCCAACCAACTCGCGTTACACCGCATTCCGCTCCATCGTGGATGGACCTACTACTAACGAGTTGCGAGCAACGTGTGTGGGAAATTCATGTCCTGGAGTTTCTGGCAACTAGTGACCTCGATGGTGTTAGGTAGCCTAGAGCTGCTGCTGCCCTACATACGTCCGCCCGGGACGACATCGATGCTCACACTAGAGTCACCAGTAGTATAAACTGGTCGATGCCGCGGGATTCATCTTTGCAGGCCTGTTGGGATGATGTAAAAGGGGTGTGGAATCTTCGTGCGCTTGTTTTGCACCAAGCAAATATCGTAAATCTGGGTCATTTAAGACATACTTGTTCCACAGAGAGTATTGTCAGTTGACACGACGGCGAATGGTATTGTCGAATAAATTCTTCTTGTATGGCTCTGCAGATGTTTATGAGGCGTACAACTGGCAGCGAAACCTATGCAGCAGTGCAAGCGCGTAAGCATCGGCTATTTGGAGAAGAGCTTGCAACCCCAATGCAGACGGTCAACAAGAACATTTTCGCTTTCTGAAGCGGCGCATGCGGCCCAAAATTGACGCAGCTGTTTTAGAGGGCGCTGACGGAGAGCAGTTGACCACCAGCAACGAAATTGCATTTGCATCAATGGAGCGCATAATTTACGTACTTACAAGGGGTCAAGCGCCTATGCCGAGCTCGATGCGTTTGGCCTCTACTGAGCTCGATGCCTGGTGCGCTGTGTAGAGGATATCTGTAGTCGACTCGTCAGACTTGATGATACGAACTCTGCCGGAACTTGTGGAAGCTGTTAGCTAACTCTAAGCCCGCATCGTCCAGCATCACACCCACCGTGACGGATCTGTTTAGCAGATTGCTGCCCGAGTGTGCATTGCCCGAGCAAGTAGAAATGCTCCGTAGTGAAGCTGATTCCAAAAGGCGGTGACGTACACAATGTGGACTATTAATGGCCAAGGTGATCTAAAAGATTGTGCAGCTGCTGGAGTTTAAGGTATTCTAACGCCCGCGCAGAACGGCTTCATGAAGGGCCACTGGTGCATCACCAACCTGCTGTTAACGCGGCAGAAATAGTTGTAACCCTTAAACCGACGGCAATCAGTGGGTACTATCTACATTAATTTCAGTAACCCTTTGATAAAGTGAACCATGAGGTCCTGCACCACAAGCTGTGGATGTGTGGTGTTGGTGGCGCATTGCGTCAGTAGATCTGTGATTTTCTTATTGGGAGAAACTTGCAGGTACAGATGAAAGAACACATTACGGAATGGTATTCGTTCACTAGCGCCGTACCCGAAGGCACTGTATGGGGCCCGTGTTTTCCCGCTCCAAAGCAACGAAGTACCTCAGCTTCTTCGGTCGCCCTGCGCATTATTTGCAGACGACCTAAAGCTTTGGAGGATTAATGCTTCTCCCGGAGGCTGTGGCGTCCTTTAGCAGGGGCTTGACCGCGTAGCCGGGTGGCCTGCAGAAGTTGGCCTGCCGGTCCACCCGGCCAAGTCCTCCTTTATGAGCTTGTGTAGAGTATGTTAGCAGTGACATACCCGAGTGAACGGATGGGTAAACCGCGTGCGCCAGAGAGTCAGTGGGTGGCAGATGTAACTGCTTTGATTGCTGCACATGGATCAGCGGAAAGCCCTCTGAGTTAATCCTCGTTTGTTTATCTGAGGCAAAAGTAGTAACTAATGGCCTCGAAAGGGTTCTTGATTATGGACGTGTAACTTATATCAAGGAGTTTGGCTTGCCAAGCGTGCTGTAATTTAAACCGAGTTGTCTAGGACGACTAATGGCTTGTCCTTGAAGGAGTGAGTTCGGCAACAAAGGGGTGGTAATGGGCGCGCGTACAATCTGGCCGGCCATCCGCTGCATCCCAGCAGTTCCGCAAACGATCTAGGAGTAACCTGACACCGTCAGCTGAAGTCCGTCAAAAACACTAACACTGCGTACGCAAAAGGAGTACACCCGATACCTTGAAACATATTTGGAGCCGATCGGGTAACCATCATAGTTGATGAACTGTAAATTGATTAGTATCTGTATGCAGTTTAGCTATGATGGTTATAAAATGTCAATGTTAAGCACATGCACTTCGACTGATGACGCTTTTGTGTTGAAAGCGAAACATTATGTATCACCATAAATATATCAACCGGTCGTCTGCCATGCTTTCTGAAATGACGGACTACACCTGCTTTGGGCACTTAGACGCAGCTTCTACACTTGGTCTGAGGAGATCGCTACTCGTATGTGCTCTTCCATAATAAGCTTGGTGTTGCTTACAGCTTACTCTCTTATTGCCAGATCATTATAAGTCTGGTGCAGAGACTAGAACCCATCCAGTATGCAGCTACCCGGCTCCTCCTTATTTTACTGGGCAAGTATTACAGGTGCTGCTGTAAGAGACTAGGGCTTTCTACCCTGTCCTTCTTCGGCTTTGATTTGAGCTCAACATGACGCACTCGATACTGCACCTAGACCAATTCCCTACGTTGGGGCTGCTGCACGTTAGTCTAAAATAGCATGTGCGGACACAGGTACAAACTGGTGGTACCGAACTTAAAGTGCGTCACTACCCGTCTATGTTTTCTGCATCTAGTGGTGAGATAATGAAACGAGTTGTGGAGGACCCTAGTCGAGGCAAAATCGGTGTCGTAATTTAAGAGATTCCATGACGTTCATTTGCGGACTACAGGTATGGCGAGCTTAGCGCACCCGGAGAAAATGTCGTACGGCAGCAATATGTTGCCGCCGCACAGGAATCAGCAACGTGATTCCACGCATCTGCCCGATCCACTTACGAGGCAGCAACAGAGACTTTTATCTGCTCGCTCTCTATTCTCAGTATTCAGTAACCTACGAAAATTTGGCTCTGCGTCATCCAGGCTAACATGAACCAGCAGCAGTACATCCATTAGGGCAAACTCGCGTGCTGCACGTAAATATTCCGGTGCGCCGGCACTTTCTGCGTGCTGTGTCTACAATTTTCATCGCAGGCCTACATGCGATCAGGCTCAACATGCTCTATCCAACACTTTGTAGATTTTGATTTCACGTCTTATGGACCACACCTTCCCTCGACCTTCATGCTTTGCGTTTTCTATCCTGAGCCTTGCGCCCAAAACTTGTTCCCATTCTACTCTACATCACAAATTGTGACCTGACCTCGAAGCCCAAATTAAGGGCTCTCTAACTACTCCACAGCTGCTTTTATCGGTTACCGTCCTAGGCAGCTAAGGCTGCGCGTGGTCAGGTCATCCCCAGAATCCCACATCATTGAATCGTGGCACGTTTTTATTGCACGAGTAAATGTGCACTCTCAGTTGATCAGGCTTGGCGAGAACTTCTAGTGGTTTCAGTCTTTTTCATTTACTCCTTCTGGAGAGTCATCCGCTGGGAATCCTCAGTTTCGCGTTCAGTGAATCAAGTAAAGACGTATCACCTTCAGGAGTTCAATGCACCTTTTCAGTACCTACAAGGACAATCTGAGAGCTTTCCAGGTTTTATCCATACAATGCATTCGGCTGCATTACACTGCAATTACTGGGATAAATCGGTTCTAACCATAACCGTTGTGAGGTGCATCAAATATATTTGGGTGCAGTGTCGCTTCCGTCAGATCTCTCTGTTGCTGTCCAAACAGCAGCTCGCAGCCACTGGCAGCTAGCATCCAATTCGAAAATAATCGACACGCCTAGTGTTCCTACTTAACGCGTTTTGGTGCGGCATTTCACGCACGCGCTTTTTCCACCGTCGCTGCATTTTAGACACAGGCGGGTTTCCTCGGGTCGAACTGTCATTAGCGACCCGCCTCAACAAATGCACCTGTCTGGAAGCAACCGAACTGTTCTCAGCCTAGTCAACCCCTATTGAACCGATAGTGCACACCTAACACTAGTTGGTTTGCAGCCCAATCACTTATTATTTCACTGACGTCTGCGTATTTCAAGCAACTAAGTTCTTGATTAAGTAGTTTCTTCCCTTTAACCTTTCCTAAATACTTCTGCTAGCCTTTGTACCCGTACACATTACAATAGTGTGAAAAGCAGCAGTAGTGTTTCTTACACTGCTTAAACGAAGGCAACAAAAGCTGAGTTTCTAACTGACCTATAAGCCAGTTCGGATCAGGTCGCTACTCTTCTTGCAAAACTCATTGATAAGGTGAAATCTCTAGAATCCGAACTCTACGAAAAGAGGAAAATAGGGATTACAATTGAATTACTCAGAGAGCACCTAGCTCTATTTCACCACCACAGTAACTCACGGAAAAGCGCGGATCCTGTCAAAATAAAAAAGGCAGGACAGTTCATCGCCACAATGCCGTCTGTTACAACCACCTGTGCTCACTTTTAATATTCCTGGTAGAGTTAGTTTTGGTAACGTTAAACTTGCAGTACTGAAGTATGCAGCATGTTTGAAATCGAATGCAAATGCCTTCTGTTGAAAAAATAACACCAAAGCACTACTACTACATCGTTGTTAAATTTCCAACTTAGGAAGCAGGGAATGGCTTGTTGAATAATCTGTTATTTGCAGCCCAGCGGATAAAGTGCAGAGGCAAAAGTTGGAAAACCTAACTTATCTAATGTGGTAACTGGGTACTTCGAAGTAGATTTTGAATGCTCACCTTGTATGGTAAAGACTTGGTGCGCCATCCTTCCTAACGACACCGCAACGTTGCCCAAGCAAACACCTAACCAAGCAATACACTCCTTACCTTGATACCTCTGGACCAACCAAGTTGAATCCATTGTTTATAAGTGATGGAGTAACTCCTAGACATTAGGATGAGCTAATTATCTAGGGTTCTGTAACAGTAATGCAAACTTAATTCAACGCTCCTTTGGGCCATTACTTCAATACTATAGAAAACCTACAGCCAATAATCGTTTCTAACAAAAGCCTTAAGCTTAAGAGAAACAATGTAGATGCAGATAAGACCTACTAAAGTACAGCGTACAATCCCTATATAAAGCGACATCCTGAACCAATAAGAGAAGAACCAAATGAAGTCGTTTGGATACTTTTCATCATTACTCACACATGTACCACCAAACCTAGCACAGTAATGATGACAGAATGAAATGTGTCACCAGGACAAGGCCACTTCCTAGCCACTGTCATATTTCCGCAGCCCGTCCCGACACACTTTTCAATACGACCCTACTTTAGTGCAGGAGGGAGTGCGGCTGCAGCCATTTCCTCTCCTTACACACCCGGCAGAAGTCAGCTACCTGTTCCCACTGCTCCTGCAATTAATACAGATGACTCGGCTAGCCAACTACCACACAAACCTCAAATTACACTTGTTCCCTCAACCAACTCCCTGTCCACTACATGTCGGTATTCACATATGCCCCTTATCACCACTGCTACCAAGCATAGTCTCGGCGCCAGTACTCTCACACGTATCTTCTGCTTCCACAGCATCTGACTACAACTACGCGTAAAATAACAAAGCGCGACACACCTTATGGCCTGTTTACTGTAATGCTACAGATTGCTATATCTATTCACAACAACTTGTACTTCCTAAGCACGCTTGAATATATCAAAGACCCAAGCGAACTCATTGTTACTGAAATGTAGACCCCTCCGATACATTGGATACTACCTTAAGGATTTCTAATTACTGTCTATGCTCAGAAGATTGTTTAACAGGCAGATTATGTGGAAGCGTGATGTTCCCACAATATAGATTTGCAGCAGAACTTTTTGATCACCTTCAGCTATTAAATGTCCCCGAATCTCTTTGGTTGTTCGCCTCAAAAACCAGTTCTCCTGGTCCACAACCAGCCCACTGCGTTAAACGCGGGCATTACAAGCATCACACTATCCTTCTAATTGGCCACCGAGCTCTAAATCAGGCAGCAGATGCCTGCTGGGGATTTTAACCTAGGCAGTCCTCCAAACCATCCCCGTCTACACATACAGCTTTCCTTTCCGTTCTCAAGGTTAGTGGGTGGATACAACTGGATACTGAACCAGCTAGGATGATCAGTTTGCTCGATCTCTTATTCACTTTGGAGTTGCAACTACACAAACGGATTTATTAGACAAACACCGGTAACGAGCAAAACATGATCCACTTTACTTTATGTGTTAAACTGGAGATCAAGCACGCCTTTAGTTCACAATATGCAACCCACAGGATGACCTAGAAGCTATATCATAAATTAATCCGATCACCATATTAGGATGCATACCTCTACTTTAAAGTTATACGCACTGCCGTGAATTATTGCTAACATCCAGCTCCTCAAGCCATTGCTGTCCTTATTGCCAGCTACAACGTGATTACCAGTGTCCAAACATACGCGATCGTGCTTTCAAGCAGCAGGAAAGGCAAAGAGCTAATTGCTCGATACAAAAAGACGGGAAAACAAACCTTGCTTTTATAGTCGTACCACATCCTTTACAAGGGCAACCATGCACGAGTGAGGAATAAGGTGCACCGAGGACAGACAGCTCTACTAACGACCTATAATACGAAAGTACCTGTTAAAATTCTGCGTCGCAGAACCAACCAGCACTCTGCTTGAGCAACGGACTAGTTAAGGCAGAAGGACAGTCCCTTCATGATGCAGCTGTCATCTGTGAACCCTTTGGCTCAGTTTTCAATACCTTCATAAACCTGGAGGCGGACGCGTTAAATGTACGCAGTAAGGTGCATGCAAGCAATAATTTGTGTAAAATTGAATTGTTCCTCAATATTATCCATGTAATGAATTCCATCAAAAAGTCTACCCATCCGAACTCCGACGATATCACACCTGTCGTCATAAACTGTAAAGGGCTGATAAGATATTGTTGTTGCTGAACAGATTTACCTGTTTATTGGAAACAAGCTACTAAGGACAAGTGGACACGATGGCTGATATTTCCCCGTCATAAGGGAGGCTCTAAACGAAAAGAATTGACGATTACCGGCCAATCCATAGTACTCCTGTGTTAGCCAGATTATTAGAGCAAATGGTTAAGATTGGTGTGATAAAATGTATCAGTTTGCTGGAGGTGGTCGACTGGTCCCAGCCTGACTACTTGGAAAAACAGTCCACAGTATTTGCCATTTGCATTATCTAAACCACGTTTCGGATTCTACTGACTCAGGATACGCAATCATAGTTTACTTCATGGACATGGAAAAAAGGTTCTATAGAGTGCCCCACCAATGCCTGCTGAAAAAGATTAGTTCCTTTGGAATCCACGGACAACACAAAGGCTGGCTATCGTCATAATTGAGCGACCGTTCTCCGCTGGTTAGCATACACGAACATTTGTGACAACATAAGAAAACCTGGCAGCAGATCTCTGGAATATCTAGTGATCGTTTACCGCAAGTCTGTTAAGCACAGAATTTAGTAAGAACTAGCGGGAGCCGTGTTAACAATTCCAGCTCGCGCCTTCTAAAAAGCTGTGTAAATCCAATCAGCCTAATATTTTTAGTTGGCCACATGACAAACACCCAATTTCCTCCTTTTATACATAATGTGCGTCTGTACTACCGGTAATTGGAGTATACCTTTGTTGTGATTGATAGAGACCATCAAGCAGCAAATTTAGTTATACTCTGGACCGTTTTTAACCTTCAAACAAATTTATAATGGAAAAGAAAAAGCTAACACTTAACATTTGTTAAATATGAATCTGAAAATAAATCCGGATGGTGCACCCAATCAATCGGTGTACCGTAAGTCTACTTGGGCAAACAGTAAGTTAATTTTAGCAGTTTCTGTCCCATTGTCTACAAACAAGCACTAGTACGCCCTGGTTTCGCAAGAGCTTGTAAGGTATGCTCCGAAGGAGCAACGACAAGCAGTTGCAACTTACCTATGCAACGCAAGGAGAGGAGGGTATCCGGGGAGGTGCGTAAAGCGCTACTCCAATGAAAAACACTCGAGGAAAGTAAGGCCGACGTCCGTAAGAAAATGGCACTCATCAACTGACCACTCAAAGATGATAAAACGGATAGGCGATTGTTGGATCGCCTTCGCCAGTCCATTAAAATTTGCAAGTATGCGACTAAGTTAAAACGTTGTTCTGTAAATGCAACCTAGACAAGCCAGTCTCTACAGTTAACGCATCCTGTATCTGCTTTTCCTTTAGACGTGCGGTAGCAAGTAAGTTGGCCGAACCGAAAGGAGGCCGTACAGGAGGATTGCCGAACATGTCCAACGTAAACTGCTAGTAAATGGCTCCAACCTGCCTGCAAGATCTATCGGTCTGCATACCGCCGGTTGTCCTACGTGCCGAGACCCACGAGAATCGTTCAGGATCTTTAATTGTTAGTACACTGCTCATCTGCTCCAAGTTGCAGCGGTTGCAGCGATTCGTCAGCTGAAACCCAAGTTATGTAAGCTGACGGAGTTTGTGGCTGTCACCTCGCCATTGGGAGGTTATCGATTAACCTTATTTACCCAGAACGATGTTCCATATTGTCTTACCGTCGTATTTTGCATACTGCTTGCACTGTACACAACTGATGAGAAGGCGAGAACTGGCTGAATTCAGATTATTACGTTCAACACATTTCTTGCTATTTTAATGTTGGTGAATAAATAAATAAATAAATACTTTATTCTCGACTATGCGAGGCACGTCCATGGAGGCATGATCAGATATGTACAACTGTACAAACATTTTATGGCAACTGTAACAGTGACAGTAGAAAATGGTTCATGTGTCCATGATAAAGTACATAAATAAATAGTTTATTCTCAGTTTCATAGAGACGCACCAACTGAGGCATGATCAACGTTTAAAAACAATGTGTATCTCGACGATACATCGGGTGCCATCGTTCGTAGTTGAAACGGTGT
This sequence comes from Dicrocoelium dendriticum, assembly GCA_944474145.2. NCBI lineage: Eukaryota > Metazoa > Platyhelminthes > Trematoda > Plagiorchiida > Dicrocoeliidae > Dicrocoelium > Dicrocoelium dendriticum. Next base: position 80,447,971 of record OX104059.1, read on the forward strand.
CGGGAAGAGTTCATATGTGGGTCTAGTCGACTTGCCAGTACGTAGTTGTGGGCTGTGACTTTATTCAGTGACGAGTCACATCCGCCACGTCGAGGTGTTGTTAAACAGACATTTGTGGCTTTTTATAGGGAGAACGCTTGCCAGGCGAAAACCCACCACGTCCTGCAACACTGCCGTAAAGCATTTTGAACATTAATGTTGAACTGGCAAAGCCGATTGACGACTGGTTTTGCCTTCGGTTTTTCGCGAAGTAATGGCTTCTAATTTCCTCTGTTAGTTGGACGGGTACTTTGATCGGGGTCGCCATTATTTTTGGGGTCGGTGGAGGAGAGGGACATCGAGATTTTTCTTCTTGTTTATGTCCAGGTGAGCAAAAGTTCAATTTTTCCGCTGTCCAGATTTTTCAGATGTATAATGTATGGGTGTATGAGAATAGATCTAGTTCTCCATATTGGACAAGGGTTATGGTGATTGTAGGTCGGTCCTTTCGGAGTTCTACCATGCTCCATGTAAGTCCTTGTGGGTTGTTACGTCCGTCTTGAGCCAAAACTGTTCCTCAGTCCAATCCCAGAACTCCAAGTAGTCCCGGACCACAGAGAAAAGAAAAAGTGAGGGACCACCAAGGAAAGACCGCAAGAACAGGCATGGAGTTGAATATTGTTAATGTCTTGTGTTATAACATTTGGGCTTGAAACAAAAGCATGTACACTGTGCAACAATAATTATGCTGAGAATGTCTTTTGAATATCCCATAGAATCATTAGCCGTATAGGTGGATTGCTTTCGCCTGCGTAGAGACAAGAACGTGAAGGAAATACTGTGCGAAATTCCAGCTGGACCTATTTTGACTACGGAGAATGAGGCACAATCTGGTGCTTCTATACAATTTGGCTCATCCCAACGCCCACTTTTATTTCCCGTCATTTGAACTACAGCCTAGGTTGACAAGGGAACTCCGCAATAAGTATTTTACTTGAGTGTACCCTGGTGCGTGGTAAACCTGCCCGCCAGGTTTTCATCAGGTGTGCTGCGCTGTGAAATAAGCTCCCATTTACAAGCAGATCGTGTGAGGGCTTAACGGCTTCGCGTTCAGCTCGTCAGTTACCTGGACATGAACATGCCTATAACCCTGATCATCTGGGAGACATCGCCTTATGTGTCGTTTCAAGCAAGTTCACACAACACATGGTGGATGAAGGAGAAATCTTTTATGCGCTTACACTACTAGCGCTGTTATTATGCAGTAACCCAACTAGTGCACATTAAGTTGCAACACACCTGGGCTTAAATGCATAATTTGAAACAGCAAAGTTAGTAAAATCACACAATCGTTTAGCACACATGCTTGAGGATGACAGTTTCGGTATACTACGATCTGTGCCAAATGTGGACGGGTTCTCATTCGATGCAAATATAGCCATTATGATCATTATTATTATACGGTTCAAAATCCGCATGGACATCTATTGGTCGCCTTTAACTAATCAGGGTGTGCTGCGGTTTTTGTTTTGGGTCCATCTTCATTTCAACCTGCTAATCGGTTCAACAACCGGCTGAAGGAGGAACACTCATGAGATAACCCTAACTTTCCAGTCCCACTTGAACTTGACATTGAAAATGAATCTTAAAGGACGTCTAACTGGAATTAGTCGAGGAATTAAGATCGTTGGTAATAAAGGAATAAGGAACCAGGATTGACAATTAAAGCACGTCAAGCCAGTCTTGAAGGGCAGGAAACAGAAGCGCATGATCGTGGGAGATCAATTTTGGCAAGCATACAATGGTGCAAATCACGATAACAAAAGATCCACACTGATCATGCTAGTTATGGTGTGCTTAGATAGGTTTGGAGAAGCAAGGCTTTAGCCAGCTATTTATTTATTTCGTCCAACTGTTCCAAGGCAATAACTTAAAGCCTCAACAAGATTTAAACGAAGAAATTCTCGTCGCAGTTAGACACAGGCAGGCAAACAACACACATCCAGGAAAGCGCTGGACGGCCATTTTGTCCCATTGGGACTCATCAGTAGCGCGCACCCTCCGAATCCTGCAGGATCTGCACCCACGAGCTTACTTTTGCCAGTCAGCTACTTATGTCAATGGGCCATGGGTGATGGAAGCGAACCACCATAACTGATATCTAACTGCTGTATAGCGCGGCTCATCCACCACTGTCATGCCCATTAGGAACGTGCAGAGGACAGGGCTGGCGCTCTTTCGCAGTTAGATAGCAATCATGGCGGTCCGCTGCCGTCACACATGGGTCAGTGACATAAGTCGCTGACTGCCAAGCTTAAGGTCGCGGGTTCGAAGCCGGCAGGATTGGGTGGGTGCGCGCTGCTGACGAGTCCCAATAGGACAGGACGGCCGTCTAGCGCTTTTCTGGATGTGTGGTGGCTGTCTGCCTAAGCCTAACTGCGACGAATCTACACAAGACGTAATAAACCGCGTTATTAAGCACGAAGGAATTCTCTTCAATCCGGAAGATACGTAACACATGTGCGTATTAAAAAAGCATCGTTCGTAAGGGAATATTACCAAATATGTTCCAGACGTTTAGATGTATATAGAACAATGTACCAATAGTTCTCTACAAGTAAAAAAGCTGAAGCTTACCAGCTCCCGCAGTGTGATCATAATGAAAATTCAAAAGATGGAAACAGTTTTAACAAATTTAACTTCCCACTGGTGGACTCACCGAGGCATTCGCAGTATAAAATGTGATTCCACTGTTATTCAAAGTTTGGAACACGTACAAGTGTATTCGTTTACGTATACATCCAAGTGCATTTACCCAGATTTCGTGGGGTTGGAGAACACAATGTTTGTTCGTGTCCTGTTTTTATTAACTGAACAGATATATATAGAGCTTAAAATAAATATTTGAAACGGCCTACGAATAGACATAAAGCCATCGGAAAGCATGTGACTCAAAAGAAGGTACAGAACTAGGGAAAGAAAACACAACACAACACATTAAAGTGCATGGCTTCGTCAGAGGGCGAGATCCTACCCGGTTGCCCAAGCCGAAGTAGGGTTTTTACTTAGGGGACACCGATCCAAGCCTTCAGCTGAATAGCCTGCCCGCAAGGCAGTGGAGCGAATTCAGGGAATCTGGCCCAATGGGAGCCGGTGACTGATTGCTCAGTTCCTAGGCCTTTCATTTGTTCCTTTGTCAAACAGGGCCCAATGCTCCCCAGCATTATGGCATAAAGTGGCTGGAATAAAATGCTTCGTCAGGATGAAGTACTGGGAAGTGACACTATTAAGTGTCAGGTCACGTCCTCCACGTCACAGTGTTGTTAAACGGAAATATGTTGTTTTTATAAGGTGAAGGATGACCAGGCGAAAAGCCACCATGTTCTGGATCACTGAAGCCGAACTATTTTCTGGAACGGGAAAAGCTTGTATCACCCTGCTGGCACCACGAGGGTTGTTTGGCAACCTAGCCTAACTGAACCGAAAGCAAATAAGGTAAAGTAAGTAGTGTAATGTAGTGTCGGGTAGACTTAAAAATAGGGTTGCGTAGGCGCAGTAATGACAAGTCAAAAGAGCCATCTAGCAGTGACAATTTCAAAGTGAATGGTAGTTCTGGAGAAATTACAGCTGTGTTGCGCAGCTAGCTTCAGTTTTGGCACTTCAGTTTTGTGTTGCGGCTGAGTTTCGTGGGATGGCGGCATGCGTGACCGGGGTTTTTCAAGATCGGTTACACCAGAATGAAGTCTTCCCATAGATAGCGAGCACGGCTGAAGTGTTCAGTCACAGGTGGCAAAGCATGTAGTGCAATACCTTCTCATATTTGTTTCCCTTCGTTGTGCGGTGTGCTGTGCGATGAGATCGAGGTTTAACCAAGTTTGCCAGGTCTCAATGGCGTAATCCACATAGGACTTCAAGTACGAATTGAACACTTTGAGGAAGATGGAGGAGTCAAACTATCAGGACGTTCCCTTTACGAGAATATTGTGTCAGTTAGCCTTTTTGGATACATTCTACTACTGCGCCAAACATCCAAGGTCAAATTGCAGTACCACCCCAATATCGTTCTCCTGTGAGGCGTTGGTAGTCATAAAGCTTACTTGCGCAAGCGCGCTTGTGCGGTACAAGTGCATTTTTGCACTTGTCCGCGTTAAAAGGTAGCTTTGCTTTTGACCATTTAATGGCACGGTCTAAGTCTCTCTGAAGCACACCGTGATTGGCCTGACAACGGGTCGCCATCCCTCTTTTAATGTCATTAGCAAAATGCAGGAAATTCAGCTCGATGACACGCGATGTGCTTTTGACAAATGCCAAAGATATGACCTGTTCCAGCACCGGGCCCTGTGAAACGCCGCAGTACGCCAATATGATAAGAAAATGAGCCCGGTACCCAAACCTGAAGCCACCAATGGAAGAGGAAGTTTCCGGTGTATCAAAGGACCGGGTCCCAAATTTCTTACGTACGCAAATTTCAGAGAAGAATGAGAAGACCCATGAGAACGAAGACTTTAGAAACGTCAAGGGAGATGACATCATTGCCGGCCCCAAGCTCGGCTACTTCAGTCCAAGTACCAGGTGGAAGCAGAAGATTTATAATAATTAACTGATGCTGACGGAATCCGTGTCGTTCCTGTGCTATGATGTTACATTTTTCAAAGTACCTGATTAGAGCCACAGCCGGGGCGTACTCTATCACCTTTGAGGGCCCGGGTGAAGAATCACAGAGCGTTAGTTGACTGGCTCCCGACGGGTCCCACCGTTGAAAATTAGGGTGATGATACCCGTTTGAATATTTGTACCAGTGAATCAGCTATTTTCGTTGCTGCCACCTGCAGTGCTTTTGAATGAATGTGTTCAACACCATAGAACTATTGTTGTGAAACAACAGCAGCTTCTTCCATACAGTCGCTGAAACAAAAGTATCTGTTTTCATATGGGTGTCTGGGAGAATGGGACAGGTATGTGACGTAAGCTAGGGGCGCATCGAAATACTGAAGCATATTGCAGTTGTAGAACCTTGGCTACATCCTCGGCAGAGTAAGCACATCCATTTGCTGAGGTAATTGGGGGCAAATCCAATGCTTTTCACATGTATGTACAGGAACTTGTTGCTAGAGCAGAACCATTCGGCTAGGGCCTGCTGGTGTGGTAATTTGTTCTTAGCTGCACGTGTGGTACAATGATTAAGATGCACTAACTAGTTGTCCAATTTTCAGGGCTATAGTTCACTCTGTACACGTACCACGCTGCATTTATTACTTCCATGGGTTTTCCAGTTCCGCCTCTAATGGTTAATGATGCTTTGGTTGAACTACGGGGCCGGTTTACTGATGCGGATTCATTCATACCGCTGAATTTGCCACAACAAGGATCACGGGCAAACAGGTAAGGAAGAAGACTCAGTCCGCTAGTTTTACCTTACATGTAAAATATGCTGACGCGCCTTAACGTCGGCGGATCGTAACTCGCGAAGTACATCGATGTGCATATACACGTAAGTTCCGATCTCCAGTCGAGCAGGCAGCGATGCGCACAATCACAAAAATTCAGTGGCAACGTGGGTGAGCCACGGAAGACGAGCTCGAAACCAAACGTTAAATATATATAGTTAATTGAAACAAAGTTATACAATGACTGCATCGCAATAAGTAAAAGTTAAAATAAAAAGTGAGCGAACTATTTACAATCGCTACAGAACTTCCTCCTAGAGCATGAACTAAGGAAACACTCGACAACTTAGCTGCGGAACGTACTAAGCAAGCTTAGGTGGAAGTGGAACAACACGACCCAAACGTGTGTGCGTTTGGAGCTACTTCTATTCAGAGGGGACAGAGGACTTTGTCTGCTGGCTTCAGAATGTTGTTGTGTAGGGTGTTATCAGACAAGAACGGGAGTATTCTGGGGGAACGCAGTCGGTACTGTTGGCTGCTGATTCAACTTAGCTGGCTCGAGTCGGTCGATGCTCACGGATCTTTGTGTTCCATGCTTATGCAACACGAAATACTTGGGTTTCCATGATAAGACTTAATAGGGCCTTCTAGGGTGCAGTTATAGCACTTCGGACGGCAACGGCGCTGATACTTGTGCAAATCGGGGTAACTTTTCTGTTTTTGTAGTTTAGATTGCGTAGACGTTGTTCATAGGGATGGAAAGTTGTGTTGGAGACGTTCAGCGTACCACGAGAGGTCTGTTACGCCGGTGGTGCGGGCGTCCAGTACCATCACACCAAGTAGACTGAGTGTCATGCAAAATACGTGTTCTCTTGATAACATTGCGAATGCCAAGAAGGATCGCAGGGAGACGCTCAGACCAGCGTGAGTAGGATGAACTGGCCATGATGGCAGCTTTTAATTGTCGATGAAAGCACTTACGGGATCCTTGGCCGCGAGCGGTACGCGGTTGCTCCTATGTGATTACAGCTGAATAAACGACTCAGATCACGGAACAATGTGGAACTGACTGAGTCCCTCTGTCGGTAGCGATGGTGGATGGAACGCAGAGCAGGGAAAGCCAAGCTTCGACAAAAGCACGGACAACAGATTTGGTAGATGTCTAAAGTAATGGTACAGCTTTTGGCCAACGGGTAAAGCGCACCACACATGTTAAAAGATGAGTTCAACCGTTGGCAGGAGGTAAAGGACTAACAAAATATACGCGAACTTGTCTAAAACGTACATCCAGGAGTGAAAATCTACCTGTGGTAGTGACTGTATGACGATGTACTTTACTGGTTCGGCAACTAAGACAATGTTTAGCCCAATGTCTAATGTCTGAAAGCATATTGTGCTAGGGTAGTCGATCGGTGATAAGCGTTACGGTGGAGCGAATACTCGGATTTGAACGACCATAAAAGTGCTCAAATTAGCTCAAAGAAATGATCGTGGGACAAAGGGTCTAGGCGTACGGTTTGAAAGGTCACAGTAAACACTTATGTCAGCGTTAAGTACGGGCGATTGTGTGACCTTCAATAAGGGGTTTGATCCAAGTTAGACTAGCTCAGGATCATATTTCTAGCGGCCGCTATTCTCTCCAGGTCGATGGATGTTGACGACTGCTGCTTCATATGAGCGCGGAATAATGTGTCGACAGCAGCGTTGTCAGGACAGTCGATCTAACTGACATCAACGCAGAACTGCGAAAGATAGTCCATATGATGCGTCTCTTGGGGCGAGTAACGCTCCAAGGCAGAACGGACGGCGTACACCAGTGACTTTTACTCTCACAAGAGCATGAAACGGTGTCTTTCTAACAGGTGACGGAAGTGTTTCACAGCCGAGTAAATAGTGAGCAGTTCATGAACAGACACTGTACCTGACCTGAACAGGTTGTAGCTTCCGCGCGAAGATGGACAGTGGTTGATATTCATTAGCAAATAATTTGTGCAAAACCGCACCGACAGCGGAACGTAAAGCAACCGCCTTAAGGACAACTGTATCGTCCTCGGTGGTGTTCAAGCAATGGGGTGATGTAACCTCGTTAAACTCCTGCTTCACGGCGGTGAAGGCGGCTGCGACTGCTGGAATTATCGTGCAAGTTTTGAGTTTCCCTTCAGTAAGTCGGTAAGCGGATGAAGTAAGGCAGCGCAGTTGGGAATGAATCTGCAGAAGTAGTCGATCATAAAGAGAAATCGGCGTAGGCTTCGGCCAGATTTCGGCATCGGAGAGTCAAAGATCGTTTTGGATTTACCTACGAGAGATTTACTCCCTTCGCTATTGATCCTGTGACGGAGAAATTCGATGAACTGACCAAATATTCATTTGACCGGGTTGATGGTTATACGTTGGCGTTCAAAGCCTTCGAAATCATTCGGTGGGATACCTTTTCGTCAGATTCGGTGCTTGCTATCAAAACATCTTCAACGTAAACCTAGGCGAAACTAAAGCCACGGAGAACCTAATCAATAAAGCTTGGGAATGACTGTGCTGCTTGACGGGGGCCGAAGGCATATGAAGAAATTTGTAATGGCTAAATGGAGTGCACCCAGTAGTTTTGTTGTCTTCCTGGGCCATCGGGGTTTGATGGTAATCCCTGACTAGGTCGAGTCTGGTAAAGATTAACTTTCCGGTTAGTCCAATAGAGAAATAGTGGATATGGGACCTAGGATACCTATCCAGAACAGTGACGTCGTTCAGAGCACGGTAGGCACCACATGCTCGCCAATCACCCGACCATCTAGACAACTAATCGAGAGGTGATGCCCAGCAGCTGTTTAAAGGACGAACGATGCCTCTACCAAGCATGTGTTGGCATTCAATTTTAGTTGCCAGAAGTGTGTCAGGGCGCAAGCGTCAAAGTTTAACAGTTTCTGGCGAGCCGGTTGCAATGAACTGATGGCGTACACCATGTTTATGGTCAGAAGTATTGCTGCATGCTCGAACTAGCGACGAAACTTATCGTAGCAATGAATAATGCTATGGGTTGTCAGGTAGGAGAATGCGAAGCCCGAAAGATTTAATGAAGCAATTTTGCAGGGTGTGCTTATAGCCGTAGCATAGTGTCGTAACTTTCCACCACGTTGGTTGACCACAAGGCTTAGCGTGTTGAGAAATTTGCTTCCGGGATGGGCTCTTGCACATTGGTGACGGTAAAAGTGATAGGGAATTTACGCCGTAGTCAGAGAATAAAGGCAAATACTTTCTAGCCATAGGTCGGTATCTTACTGTGATTGGCTGCCGTTAGCATGGGACCAGCTTGTTGCAGGGGACATTTCTCCAGCAAACGGGAGAAAACGCTGACTACTGCACAAGTACCGAACAAGAAGTGAAGTCTGATCGTGGAGTCAAATACGTACGACTGGCGACTATGACTCTGGCCAGCGAAAGCCATCGCCATTATTGGCTGACCATGTGGTTTCCCGAGGTAGGCGTTAAAAAGGCTTTAGGGTGTTTATACGCTGAGGCAGTTATACACTGCTTCTGCAAATCGACGGTCAGAATAACAACAGCGGTGCGGCTATGATGTGCGAGAGTTGCTAGGAAGCCTGTATCGAGAAATAGATCAGCACGAAGGAACACGGTCACATCTGAGGTTGGACAAGGTGCTCTCTAAGTTAGGACGTCTCTAGTTGGCTGTACCAAGTAGTGTGGTTCGAGAGGGGTTGCTTGAGCTAGTCTAAGTGACGTGGGATACTAACGTTTTAATGAAGTATTCGTGATGTTTACCGGCAGCTTCTGCCAGTTTGTCTGGCGGATGGTCGTCGGCAAGTTCATCTGAAAAGGCAGTTGTATTCACGGGAAGAAAATTACTCCACAATCGGCTGAGGACGAAATCATCCAGCATGGAAGAAGAACCGGCCACGAAACGCATGTGTCGTTGTGGCTGGGACGGCGTTTTATGTGCATGTTTGAGGTCAGTGAGTAATTGCTGAATGCTTGTCTCGTCTGTGGCTAAAGTTTGCTTTATTATGGCTGCCTTGATTATCATAGGAGGACCCTGGGGGTGTAGGGTCAAGAAGACGGATGGCCACGGAGGCGATGTTGGAGGACAATTGAGCAGTCACATATGAACACTTGGTGGACTGGGATGTAAACTTAGTTGAACGATAAACGGCTTCTACTTGAAAGAACCAAACGCGTGGGTTAGAAAAGTCACATGAAGGTAAAAGGTGTCCAGGGGAATGTTTAGATGCAATAATGACGGGCGCATGATCGGACATTGTGAATAAACCAAAAGATTAATCAGCGAAAATAAATAAACGTGCGAGACCACGCGTTAGGTGGAGGAACCGGTGGAGGAGAGTGCCCGACTGGCAGGTTTATATCATAAATAATGTGTCCTGATGCACCTTAGCGTCGGACGACCGTTACTTGCGAAGTATGTCGATGTGTATTTGCACTTAGATTCCGATTGCGAATGGAGCAGGCAACATTGTGCATAATCCCAACAAGCCCGTGGCCACTTAGTGAGAACCAAGGTAGACGAGCTCGAAACAAACCGTGAAGGAGCTAGGTGTACTCTTACGCTACAAGGTGAAATCCGTGAACAACAAGAACAGGCTAAATTGTAACGGACTGTGCATGCTTTGGGCGCTTACGCGCAGCTTCGACACATGGTCTGAAGTGGTTGCCACTCGCTTCTTCTCTTTTATAATTAGACAAATACTAGAGTACGGTTCGGCCGCCTACTTTCCGATTACCCGAGGCGAGGCACAAACGATGGCACTGGTCCAAAATGTGGCTACTAGGCTCATCCTGAGTTTACGTGGCTTGGGGTATGAAGACTGGCGCAAGGAACTGGGACACTGCGCCATATCTTACTGTCGGATGCGAGTGGACCTTACTATGTCCCACCGTATCCTACATCTCGGTGACTTTCCAATTCTAAGACCGATGCTGCACTTACGAGAACCATGCAGCACACGCGGACACAGATACAAACTTGTCGTGCCGGATGTGAAATGTGAACCTCACTCACTGTGCTTTGAACGGAGAGTGGTAAACACCTGGAACAGTTTAATTGAATCTGTGATGGAGGCAACACCAGTGCTGCACTTCAAAACGTTAGATTTATATTTACCACTAATCGATTCAGAGTACGATTGCACACCTACGTTGACATATCACATTTGTGAGTCCTGAGATATCGTGAGTCAGGTAGTTTAAATGTTACGTGTGAACAACAACGATATTCACGGTTGACAACTTTTATGACCTTTTTCATCATATTTCAAAAGTGTTGTACATGATTCCTTTCTGTTTGCTCTGTAATACAGTATTAAGTGTTCAGTGTTCAACACAGCTAATTGAAACAAGTATACAACCACTGCAACGAAATAAGTAAGCGAGAACACAAAAACAAGCAAATTGTTTACAATCGCTGCAGCTTGAAAAGCCACTTTTAGACAAGATAACACAAATTAAGCTTTATGTATTCAGACGGGTAAATTTTCAGCACTAAACAGTTTTGACTACGAAGGAGCTAAAACTACATAAGCAGTATTTTAAATTTGTAGGAATGGAAATCGACGCTGTGTGCGGGTGTCCGTTGAGTAAACGATCAGTATAGAGGAACAACAAATAAACCATCCCGGAGGAAATAATATAAGGCTGCATTCTGTTGAATGACCAGAGTTGCAAGTTAGATTTACAATCAAACCTGTCCAGCAACTAGTGCGTAGTGCCTTGAATTATCTTCAAACGTGGACAAAGGACAGCAGTGTAGAGCATGAAAATAGTTTGACGCAGATCGATACTGGTTTTCTGTAAAAACTAATGTAGCCATAGCGGTATCGTAAAAAAGAGCTTAAGTGCAAACGGCACGGCCGGTGTACATGCTCCTCAGAAATAAATAAATTGTGTTCTTTTCAATGAAATGGGACAGCAATACAGGCAGGACAAAGTGGTTGACAGAGATACAGGAACACTGCGAGCGTATGTACGTCAGACGGTCCAGATGGCTGCTTGCAAACTACCTGGCTCAAAAAGTTGTTTATGTTAGACCTACAGGAGATACCACAATGACGGGCACGTTCATTGGCGACATTTAGGAAGATGGTGTTGGGCGGAGCCTGGGATACTAGTCGGTAAGCAATGACACGTAAGACGTGTCAAATACGACAGTATAGAATTCGGAGGCAACTGAACCCAACGTGTATTGTGCAGGCTACAAGAATTGAAAGCGAATCAGACAGAGCGTGAAACGTGCAGCGAGGAACTCACCAAAACGGTTTGTGACAACGGATGTGCAGTCAGTTAAACAAATAGACATTTCGAAGGCTAAAACAACCACCAAATCCATTGTTACAGGATACTGAAAGAGCATGTTTGCTGTTGCACTACAATGGCGCAGAAACGCGATAGAATATGAAAATGTTATCTATATGAAATATCTGGGTGACGGTTTCTCATGGTTCCGGAGCTTGAGCTTCGATTTTTCCTCGGGCATAGGAAGCCAAAGATATTAATGTTAAAACTAGTTGGATGAGAAGTTGACATTTCTGCATTGTATACAATGGCAAGGATGTCTTTATGCGTACGCCGTTGTGGACAAGAAGTTCAGATATTAAAATCGTTGCAAATGTTTGTGCGTATCTTTGTAACAAGCGTATGCTCCCAAGTTGCCTACAGTCTAACAGCTCAGAAATCATCCGAATACCTGTGTAACCATGCCACGTAAGTTGTGTAATACTTGATCGATTTGTGCATTAAATTACATCACGTAATTCTAAAAATGTTCCACTACTATAACAAAGAGAGGAAAAAGGTTTTGGCAACTTATCATCCAGCAACGCTCTCTGACCAAGTTGAACTGGTTTCCCCTGAGAAGGATGTTAGGAATGCGTTTATTAGATTTGCTATGCGTGTCATGTAACTTTGAAGAGCTGGCACGCTAATAAAGGTTTAATTTTTATAGACCCTTGCTAACAGAAAACCTATTAGCTCATGATTAATTTGCTAGGAACAGAATGGAAAAGCCTATCGACATGTTAATCACTTTTTGTTATAGATCCTTAAAGACTTTCAGGTTATGATGAGGATATGATTGCGTCTCATTAATGGCATATTATACACGAGACTTTACGAAGAGGTTGAGTACTTGTGTACCTAATGGAGGAGCATGTATCCAAAAATCCAGCTGTAAACAGCGAAAGGCCATTGCTTCATTACCAAACGTGGTGGAAGATGTATGTGCAAAGTATTTGTGTCAGCCACGACGCTGTAAACATAGCTATCAGATAGATTAACCAACGTAGCACGGTATATAGTATAGAAGGATTTGGTGGTTTGGATGCTCAAAAGCTTCTGAAGAACCAAAGTGCACAGCATCAAACATTGCTCCAGAATTGGCAGCATCGGCACGTCTGTCCCGGGCCAATAACAGACTATCGTTGCATTGGCTGTTTAAGCGGAAGCCAACCTGCTTTAGCAACAGTATACATCACCTTTCTAAATACCTTGTAGCGAGAGAGACCGGCTCACGCCAACAGACTATTGACTACTACCGTTCCCAGTGATGGATAGAAGGCACCAACGTGACGGGACGAAAGGGGTATTGTGGTACATACTTTTGCCGTGTATTGGCCATAAATACGACACAGCACGACGCAACTGGATAGGGACGGTTGTAAGGGACCATGCGATGAAGCAGCAAGTTGAAAACAAAAGCGCCGCCGTGCTTGTATATCGCGTACACCTTGGATCAGACCAACAAACATAAAATACACATTATCTATCTAAACAACTTCCAGGTGTACAATATCAAGGTGACTTTTACTATTTTACATATCATACTCAGACATTCCTGAAGAATCTCCACACTAGTACAACCTATCCTTGTTTCTATAACGGGTTTCCATTAAGTTATCAAGCACTGACATAACTGATTTTGAGAGTTAGTGTAAATTCTCAGTGAAAGTTCGCCAATAAAATGGAAATGACTATAAGTTTCTACAAAACAAGTACCCGCGTATAATCTAGAAGAAATCAGAAAACCATGCATGGCAACTATCTGATATCCGTGCCGTTAAGTTCCAGCTATAGTAGGATCACTTTCCGGAATTAAATGAATAAATAAATACATATTTTATTCTTGAGTGTGCAAAGCACGCCCATAGAGGCATGATCAGATATGTACAAATGTACAGCCATCTTATGGCAACTGTAACAATGACAGTAGAAAATTGTTTGTATGTCTATGATTGGAAATGGACAATGGTGAAAATGCGAAACAATAATTTGGCTGTCGTGAGATCGAGACCTCTGTTAATAATAGTTTGAGAATCCTGAATGATCCATTGGAAGATAATTAAAGAGCACACTCAAGAGAGATATGACAATATAGTGAGTTCGTGCAAAAGTAACGCAAAGGTCAACGGTGATATCGTAGAAAGCAAAAGGACGACAGTATATGCAGATGTAGAAGTTCCAGTGTAACGAACCTATCTAGAATGGTGACGCTAGTTGACTTGCCATTATGAAGTTACGGGCTATGACTTTATTCCGTGGCTAGTCACATTCGTCACGTTGCAGATTTGGCAAATGGACATTTGTGGCTTTTATAGGGAGAACGCTTGCCAGACGAACACCCACCACGTCCTGAACCACTGCCTCCAATCCATTTGATGGTAAGCTTTAACTGGCTATTTTTCTGGTTGAACGTTCGTTTGCTCGGTTATTTGCCGTCAGGTTGCGTCCTATTTTTCTGCCGGCTGATGCGTTAGCCGGGTGCCTATTGCGTTCTTGAGTCCTTTCCTGTGCCCGATTGGTAGGTCGGGGACTAAACATTCTTTTTGCATATGATGTGTTGATACTCTGCAGAACCACGTGAAGTCTCCGAGGAATATACATTGAAACATGTTGAATTGTTGTTGAAGTGTTGAAGGATATAATATGGTTGCGAAGAATGGCAGATCCCCCGAGGCATTTATTAAAATTGATTAGAAATATAGGAAACCACGGTCAATTGAGCGGTCAACGCGGATTAGAAGAGCTCATAATGACCAATAGTTCTGGCTTTGTATCGCAGGAGAACGTGTCTTCCGAAGTCAAATATAGTTCTCCAGGCAAGAGTTATGTGGAAGAGATATTGGTAGGCAAACTGAACCCTAAGGTTCAAGCCTCGGAAAATTTGTATCCGTGCATGATAACGAATGATTTGTCCGGTTAGTAAGTTGTAAACGCGGTTGATAAGCTTACGCTCATGCCCAGCTAAAGGAACTGTGTGGCTTGTATTGTTGTTGCAAAGATGGATCGTTCCTTGGGTGCGTGCCGCCGTACCTGTGCCAGACTCGGGAAGAAAGGAAACAAACAGCTACAGCTACACCGACAGAAGAAAGGGATGCGTCTTGAATGCAGCTGATCAATTGTAGCGATGACTTAACTATTGTACCCCTATACATGTAGTTGTTATTTAACTATCGCATATACATGTTTATCATAAGTGCGAAATACGACGAAAAGCAAGCAGAGCACGGATCAGTAGAGAATGAAAGATTGTACCAAAATGGGAATGAGGATGAAGAAAAGAGATTTTGAGGGGTCCTAATGCGCATATGCTCAATCGGTTTGAATCCGAGAAAGGAATACGAGGTGTGCAGGTTATGGGAAAGAATATGACTCAGAAGGAGCGACCGGGACACGTTACCTCAGTCTTACATTGGTAGGAATTTAAGCAGTCAGAGAGGACAGACACATGTAAGTTAGCGTCGAAAGAAGAAGGAATGCAACAAAAAGAAACAGGAAGGAAAGAAAAGATCGGTAAAACATGTTCTATTAAGGAGAAGTGTAGAAGCCGCCGACCTGCTTCAGGTGATGATTTATCCTTGTTGATAAAGAAAAGGATGAATACTGCCCCGTGAGGTAATTAAAGTAAGGATAACAGAGCGTTGCGTTCGCTGTTAATAGATCAGTTATATCACAGAAGTCCGAGAGGTCAGAAACAAGGGACCGTTCAGAAAAACCAAATAAGTCAGCAAGCTGAAGCTAGGCCAACCAAGATAGCTAAGTATAAAGTAATGATTAGCCTTATAAAAGAAACAGTTTAAAAAGAAAGTGGATAAACAAAACGGCAGTTAACCTGGGGTCATGTGAACAGGCCGTTGGGTATGTTAAACCCTGATCATTAGCGACAGAGTAATCCAAAGGAAGAAGAACAATAAGAGGAAAATAGAATGTTAGCGCAAAGAAAGATAGCCATATAACTTAGACTTAAATGTCAAAAGAGAGCATTTGCATAAAGTAATGTTAAGGATGAAAAGGGGATATATTAATAATGATGTATGATGACCAATTATGCTTTTGAAGTGAAGGTTACAAGGCGGTACCCAGGCAGAGCCTAGGTCATTTAGATCTTGGAAATTCGAGGTGGGTCAGAAAGCAGGAGACCATTCAGACGAGTCCGGATAAGCTAGCAACATGAAGCTGGGCCGTCAACTTAAGGTGTGAATAACAGTAATGATTGTCATAGGTAAAGAAGCTTTCAAGACGAAAGTGACTATATGAAAAGCCAGTTAGCACGTCAAGGACAGGTCTCAGGATGATGGGAACAGTTTTGCAATGTAGAGCGTAGAGCGATAACGTCTCGGTTGTCAGAGAACAGTCAGAAACAGGGGATCGGTCAGCCGAGGGTAGATTAGAGCCAGGCCCGAAGAGATATCTGTTTAATTGAAATGGTAATGCAAACAGAGCGTGAGCAGGCAGACGCTGTATTGGGGAAACGTGAAAAAGCCAGCAATATTTTTAGGGTGATGTGATCAGACCAATATGTCAGCCCATCCCTGCTCCTCAGGGTCACAGTGTAGCAGTCTGAAGATTTCCCAATTTGCCCATGTAACATTCTAACTGAAATTATTTCATTGTACACCAAGGCTACCGGTGTGGTTTGTTGAACTGATTACTGAGTTCAAATGCTTGACTTGCACGTCGCCATTTTTGCTTGGTGCTCGTTTCAGTTGCAACTCGCCAATGACCTGTGCTCTGTGCATGCTCCGTTTCCCCAGCTAGAGCGTCCACGGTGTCGTTCTTCTATAGCTAGATAACAGGGAATCTCTTACTGTACCAATAAGAGTTTCCCTGCAACCCGATCTGTCTTCTTGAATCGCTTTCTGGGCTACTGGTACAGGCAACCCTCTAAATTGGTGACCCCGACTCCGGAAATACCTCAGCGCCGGATATTCGGAACTTATCTCCGGTGAGCTCGTTCCATTTATTTTTCATATTTTCCGGTTTATTTTTTGCATACCGTAGCCTGATTTTTGCGTTATTTATTAGCCATGGATTCTGTAGACCCTAAGGTAGAGTCTCTGTTTAGCGTTGTGTCTCTCTCTGTGCTACCTTTTTGGGACCTGAATTTTCTTTTTTGGTTTGTTCATCTTGAGGCTGTTTTACAACCACAGAATCACTTCCGACTACGCAAAGTATAGCCAGCTTCTGTCCTATCTCCCCAAGGAAATATCAATGCAGGTACGTATCGTTATCATTTCTCAGACGGAAAACCGCTACGAGGCTCTCAAGGAGGCCACAATTAAGCATGTTGTGCCCTCTGAGAAGGTTCGCCTGCAGCAGCTTTCAGAGATCTGCAGCTGGGCTAAAAACTGCCCTCAACCTTGCTACGATAGATGCAGCAACTCATTGGTTTCTCAACCATAGACGTGACGTTACTTCGCAAAATATGGCTACAGCGGCGGCCCGAAAACACGCAAGCGATGCTCGCTACAGTGAGCTCCGTTTCGCTCACTCAACTAACAGGTTTAGTGGATCGAGTTATTGAGCGATCACAGCCTCAAGCTGACGCCAGCAAGATCAATGCCGTCGCGTCCCAGAGCACCTCTATCACTAGCTTACAGTCAACTACAGAAGCCCTGTAAACACAAGTTGTGTCACTTAGCCGCCAGGTCCAACAGCTCACTATGAATCGTCGACGTCATAGCCGCTCATACTTGCCCTTCAAACGTTCTAAGTCCAGCAACAGGTAGGCTAGCTGTTGATACCATCAGCGTTTTCGCACCGCAGCTCATAAATGTGTAAATGCTTGCAACGTCGCGGAGAAGCAGGGAAACTTTTCGATCGGTCCGTAACGGCGACGGACGCTACCGGCCAACACCAAAGTCGACTCATCCGCGTTAGGGATTTAAATTCCGGCGTCGAGTTTCTAGTCGACACTGGTGCCGAAGTTAGCTTTCTACCCCCAGCCCAGATGAGGTCATCTCACCATCGCAACATTCGGCGAAAACCTGCTAACGCTCAATTTAGGCCCCGGCGAACCTTCCGCTGGCCTTTCATAATCGCAGCCGTGCCTTTCGCCATCCTTTGCATAGACATTCTTCAGCGCTTAGACCTCATCGTCGACGCTAAAAGGAAGAAGCTTATAGACTCTAGGACACCGCTCAATGTTATCGGGACTAGCGCCAACGTGGCTGCTATCACCACCACTCGTGTCCTACCTCAAGCTTCACAACCTTTTCTAGCACTTTTCAACTTGCATCCTAAACTCGTTCGCGTCCTGAAAGACTTGCCTCCTGTGACGTCAAACGTCATGCATCACAATTGCAGTAAGGACCCACCCGTTTCGGCCCACCCTCAAAGACTAGCCCCGGACAAGCTCAAAGCAGCTAAGGCAGAATTCGACCGAACGTTTGAACTGAAAATAATCCGCTAGTCCAAAAATCCATGTGCATCACCATTACCCTTGGTACCGAAGAAATCCGGTGACTGGCGCCCTTATGGTGACTACAGGGCACTTAACAAAGTTACCATCTAGGATAAATATCCCAATCCGCACATGCACGACTTGACCTCAGCTCTAGCTGGTAAGTCTATCTTTAGCAAGGTCGACGTAGTACGCGCCTACCGTCAGATACTGTCGCGCTAGACGACATTGCTAAAACTGCAACCATCACGCCATTCGGCCTACTCGAGTAACGCGAAATAACTTTCGGCCTCAGCAACGCTGCCCAAACTTTTCAGCGTTTCATTCATGAGGCAACGCGAGGGTTCGAAGACGTTTATCCTTATCTAAATGACATACTCATCGCCAGCTCTTCTGACGAGGAACATCTCCATCACTTCGACGCTCACTTCCAACGCTTAACACAGCATGGGGTTACCGTCAAACCCGATAAATGCGAGCTTGGCCAAAGTTCCATTGACTTTATTGGCCGCCGCATATCCGCTTTTGGTATCCAAGCTCCGCCAGACAATATCCAGGCACTGAAGGATTATCCTGCTCCCAGTTCCTTCAAACCTTTACGCCGATTCCTTGGCCTGGTTAACTACTATCGCCGCTTTATTCTTAACTGCGCGAGCATTGTTCAACCAATGACTGACTTGCTACGCGGTAAGCAACGGTCTCATCTTTTTGCAGACGACGCCATACTGCCTTTCGAGCAGCTCAAAGACGCTATCTCCATAATAGCGTTTCTCACCCATCCAGACACATGTGCACTACTTTCCCTGACAACTGACGCATCCGACACTGCCATCGGTGCAGTTCTTCAACAAATTATCAACCGGCGATGGATACCTCTAGGTTTCTTCTCGAAACCTTTACAACCTGCCAAAGCGCGTTACAGCACGTTCGGTAGGGAACTGTAAACTATCTACCTAGGTATCAGACATTTCCGTCAGTATCTCAAAGATCGACCTTTTACAGTCTTCACTGACCACAAGCCACTGATCTACGCAAGCTTTGGCGCAACGGACAAGTGTTTTCCACGGGAAACGGGACACCTATACTACGTTTATCAGTTTACGACAGACGTACGTCATGTCTCAGGTGCTCTCAATCCCGTCGCGGATGCGCTTTCACGCTTTCAGCAGATCAGCTTATCGCCTAGAACCAACTTTGATCTAGCCGCTATGGCTGCTACCCAAAACGCTGCTCCCGACATAGACAAGCTACGACGCAACACCTCGTTGAAACTAGGCGAAGTTCCACTAGCTTCTTCTGAAGGGACCATTCTATGTGACGTTTCACCCACTTCTCCCCGACCAGTAGTTCCTACCTCAATGCGTCGACTAGTTTTCAACGCTATACACAACCTGTCTCATCACGGCATACGCGCTTCGCAGAAACTCGTAACTGGATGCTTAGTATGGCCCAACGTCAATCATCATGTCCGCCTTTGGATACGCGCATGCTTAGAGTGTCAGTGCGCCAAGATATACAGACACATCAAAAACCCACTTGGCGTCTTTCCTGCTCCTGACTCTCGTTTTGCACACGTTCATGTCGACATGGTCGGACCTTTGCCTCCATGCAAAGGCTACGTGTACCTACTCACCTGTGTCGACTGATTCACTCGTTGGCCAGAGGCGATTCCGTTAGTCAACTGCTCATCTGAGACAGTTGCGCAAGCTTTCCTAGAAAGCTGGGTAGCTCAATGCGGTTGCCCAAGCGTAGTCATTACTGACCGAAGATCACACTTTGACGGATCCCTCAGCATGTTGATAAACGCTCTTGGTTGCCAACATAACCGAACCACCGCACACCATCCCGAAGCTAATGGGATGGTAGAAAATTTCCACCGGCAACTGAAGACATCACTCTGCGCCCAATCTAGCACACCCTGGCATGAAGCCCTTCCGCTCGTCCCCTTAGGCACAAGAAACACGATTAAAGCGGATTTGCACGCCCCTCCATCCTCGCTAGTCTTTGGAGGCACACAACGCTTAACTGGTGAACACGTCTCACCAAAAGCGCCAACAACCTTCGACTATGGCGACTGCGCAGGTCGCCTACATCATCGGCCTATGCAACCCAGAGCACAGAGCTTGCGTACCAACATGTACGGACGCTTAACTATTTGCACGTACGTGTCCGTTCGCCCTGAAAGCGTACACGGAGCACTTCAACCTCCTTACTCTGGTCCGTACCGTGTCGTACGCAGAAGCGACAAGACGTTTACCATTGACTACAATGGTAAGACTGAGACGATCAACGTCGATCGACTCGAGCCAGCATTCCTCGACAAGTCTGACTCTTCGGGGCAGCAAGCACCTTCACAGCCTGCGCCATCACAACCGCAACCTCAGACGAGTCAGTTAGCTACAGCAGAACCGACAATCTCAACTGACAGCACCCCTACTCGCCCTGCTATCAATCGACGCGGTAGGAAACTCCACATCCAGTTCGTTTTTCGGACTTCGTTAGCACACTATTTTACATAGAATGTGCCATTGAAATGTTCTGCTCTTACCAAACGTTTTCAAAAATCCACAAAAAGGATCAACTCGTTTTGAAACCACCAAGAGGAGCAAAACCTTTTGAAAACCCAAAGATAGCATTGCACTTTTTCGCTTTGCACTATTTTGTTTATTGCTATGCATTTATGCTGCTTTTTCATTTTGCTTTCCATATACACCGCCGGTTGGTTGAATCTCGGTTTCAGGTTTTGCTGGATTCCCGCACGTCAACCGGAAGTGGCACAAACTTATTGCTTAACTGTCTACGTGAACTTTACTAACTGTTCCCCACAAACAGTTGTTTACCTTTTCGACACCGTAGAGAGGACACGGGTGGGAGCCCGCTAGGATCAGATTGCATGGTTCTACCCATGCAGCTGCATAAGTTTTCACAACCTGGTTCCGCAGAAGGCTGGCCCGCGACGGACCGTGCTCACTTAGATCAAAGGAATGCTTGCACTGTCCCTTCTGGGAGAGGGTTATGTAGCAGTCTGGAGATTCCCCGGTTTGCCTGTGTAACGTTCTAACTAAAATTATTTCATTGTACACCTAGGCTACCGGTATGGCTTGTTGAACTGACTACTGCGGTGGAATACATGACTTGCACGTCGCCATTTTGGCTTGGCCTTCGTTTCGGTTGAAACTCGCGACTGACCCGTGCTCTGTGCATGCTCCGTTTCCCTAGCTAGAGCGTCCACGGTGTCGTTCTTTTATAGCTAGATAACAGGGAATCTCTTACTGTACCAATAAGAGTTTCCCTGCAACCCGATCTGTCTTCTTGAATCGCTTTCTGGGCTCCCGGTACAGACGAACCATTGAAACAGTAGTCGGAAGCAAAGAGACTGCTGAGACGAGATCGACTTATCAGCTCAAAGAGTGTAAGCCCTAGAATTTAGGTCTGAGTACAAAAGGAGAGCATCGGCAAAATAGACATGTACAGGAAGAAAGAGGACCTAGTAGTATAAATGAATCCTGGCCAGCAATGCATTTCAGTTGAGTGTTACATGACGTTACGTCTGCAGACTCCAGGTCATTTAGACCTTGGAAGTTCGAGGTGGGTCAGAAAGCAGGAGACCGTTCAGACAAGTCCGGTTAAGCCAGCAACATAAAGCTCGGCCGTCAACTTAAGGTGTGAATAACAGTAATAATTGCCATAAGAAAAGAAGCTTTCAGGACGAAAGCGACTATATGAAAAGCCAGTTAGCATGCCAAGGGAAGGTCTCAGGATGAGGGGAACAGTGTTTAGAATGTAGAGCCTAGAGCGATAGCGCCTCGGTTGTCGAAGAACAGCCAGAAACAGGGGACTGGTCAGCCGAGGGTAGATTAGAGCAGGGTCCGAGGGGAAATCCGTTCACTTGAGAAAGTAATGCAAACAGAGTGCGAACAGGAAAACGCTCTATTGAGGGGAAGTGGCAAAGCTAACGATGCTTTCTAGGAGGTATGAGCGGACCGATAAGCCTGCCCATCCCCGATCATTAGATCACAGTATTTGGAAGCATAGAGACCACTGAGACGAGATTGGAATATCAGCTCAAAGTCTGAAAGTCGTAGCATGTAAGTGTAAATACTAAAGCAGCTCATCGGCCGCATAGACATGTACAGGAAGAAAGTTTAGATAATCATAAAGATGAAGCACAGCCAACGATGCATTTCAGTTGAAAGTTACATGACGTTACGTCGGCAGACCCTAGGTCATTTAGATCTCCGAAGTATGAGGTGGGTCAGAAAGCAGGAGGCCGTTCAGACAAGTCCGGCTAAGCCAAAAACATGAAGCTAGGACGCCAAATTAAGGCATGAATAACAGTAATGGGTGTCATAAACAATAAAGCTTTCAGGACGAAAGTGGCTAGATGAAAAGCCAGTTAGCCTGCCAAGGATAGGTATCTGGATGAGGAGAGCATGTGTCTGGAATGTACCGCTTAGAGCGATAACGTCTCAAAGGAGTCAGAAACAGGAGACCAGGCAGCCGAGGGTAGATTCGAGCCTGGCCCGAAGAGATATCCGTCCAATTAAGAAATTAGTGCAACTAGATTGCAAACAGAAAATGCTCTATTGGGGAGAAGTGAAAAAGCCACCCATATTTTTCGGGTGATGTGATCAG
>OX104059.1:80471152-80495821 GCA_944474145.2 Dicrocoelium dendriticum
AAACACCGTGCTGATGGAGCCGCTTGAGATATCGCACATCCCACCGGTACATCGTCCACGTTTCACTGCCGTATAGAAGAACGGACATCACCATGGATTTGTACACCATCAGCTTCGTGCCAACGGTAAGCTGATGGTTGTTCCACACTCGGTACTCAAGCTTCCCGAATGCCGCCGCTGCTTTCGACACGCGAATACGCAGCTCACTGCGTAGCTGCTGATCAGACGACATCTCACTCCCAAGGTAGCTGAAGCGGAAGGTGGTTCCCAAAACTTCAGCACCAAGAATGATTCGCGGCAATATTGAAGACTGCACCTCCGGTGAAGGCTGAAAAAGACAGACAGTTTTGCTTGTGTTGATGGTGAGCCCGAATTTGACCGCTGTTGAAGCCAGAGCACTAGTCATGTGCTGTAACTCATCCGCGCTGTGTGCAGACAACGCACAGTCGTCAGCAACATACAGACAGTTGTCTCACAGACTAGAGTTCTCGCACCGAAACGACGGATGTTCAGCAACCCACCAACAATACGGTGCTCCACACGAACACCGTAAGCACCAGCAGCGTCTAAACCACAAGACATCATTGCATGAAGATAAATGAATATTAGACAGCGCACGAACTAAGACACAGCCTTGCTTCACACCAGAGACAACTGCAAAGTCATCCGAGGTCTCTCCACTCAGCTGCACTCTCGCTCGCATACCACTGTGCAGACATTCAATTAAACTTACAAACTTACGCGGGCAACCAAACCTACCCAACACCAGCCACAATGCCTCGCGGTTCACCGTATCAAATGCCTTGGTGAAATCAACAAAAAGCGAGTACAATGGCTGGTGTCGTTCACAGCATTTCTCTTGCAACTGACGAGCCGCAAACACCATATCTATAGTGCTGCGACCCGAAGGGAACCCAGACCGCACTTCCGCCACTTTAGATTCCACAACCTGACTGGCGAGTCGCTTGAGCAGGATTCGGGCAATCATCTTGCCCACACAACTCAGCAAGTAGATGCCACGATAATTCATGCAACATTGCTTACTCCCTTTGCCCTCGTACGGTGGTAGCCCAAGGGCATCCTTCAGCTCAGCAGACACCATCTCCTCAATCCATACACGTCGCATCAAGTGGTGCAGCACAGTCAACAACGCGGGTCCGCCGTGTTTCAATACTTCAGGCGGGATCCCATCGGCTCCAGCACACTTACCGTTTCGCAGCTGAGCAAGTGCTCTCTGCGTCTCATCCACTGTCGGCGTGTCCGCCAGACTTGCCTTCACATCGTGCTGCTTCAGGCCGTTCAACGTAGGCCAGTCGATTTCTGAACGGTTGTTCAAGAGACAGTCAAAGTGTTTTCGCCAGATCTGCATTATATCTGCAGTTTGTGTGCAGGTAGCGCCTGAACTACCATCGATCAGCGTCCTCAGCGGCTCCAATCTCGGTCCATACACCGCCTTCAAGAAGTCAAAGAATTCCTTGTGTTGGCAGCGTTCGGCGTAGCATTCAATCTGCCTCGCCTTCTCCATCCACCATGCATGTTTAATGCGACGGAGCTCGCGAGTTAGTTGCCGTCGAAGCTTGCGAAACTGACTACTCTTCCCCAAGTCACTGGGGTCTGCCACAGGTGCAGCAAATGCTGCCTTCTTCTCCGACACCAATGCGCCAATCGTCGCGTGGTTCACATGAAACCAATCAGGACGCTTACAGTTTGCGCGTCCGACGGTCTCCTCGGCAGCAGCTGTCAACCTGGTCGCGAATGTGGTGCCACAGGTCGCCCACTGTGACTATGCAGGCCACATTACACAGGCGTGCAGCCATCACCTTCACCAGCTCAATACGTTTCGTCACAGTACCTAGGGTGAGAATGTTAAATTTACGCCGATTCACGGCGGGATTGCAAAACAGAGATTTACGAAAATATATGTAGAGTTTGGTCTGCACCAATATATATATATATATATATATATATATATATCAACCGCGGCCATTCAAACTACCACATACGCGGAAGATGCTAACTATATGCATCCGCTATCTCCGTAATTTCTTCACAGGACCCGATAAGCTCAGCACCAAGACAACCGCATTGTATCCTTGATACTTTAACCCCCTGCTTTCACAAGCCACACCGGCGATCGCGGACGGCACACTAACCATACCCACACGGTTATTAGTATTGGGCTCGTTTCCAATGCTCCTGCACGTTTACCGTTCAAATAATCCGCGATTACAATGGCGCAGACAAAAGTGACGCGAACACTGATTCCATCATTCATCGTGGTACGTTTTCTGTACTTTTGATTAACGCCAGGTGGATTATCAACAAACGGTATTTCCTAAGGATGCTTGCACATTTAAACGAGCAGCAAGAAATCCAATTACCGATAAGCAGTACTTCGCTGATACATTAGATTCTAAGCCACTTACCACCCTTTAACACCTTTATCGTTCAGGTCACTGAAACAGAAAAGGTGGAGGATGCCTCATGCAACTCCATCACATATGTACAGCTGAATGGTTTGAACATCCACAACTGGCAAGTCCCTGATTCCCATTGGTTCTTCGTCTCAGGAGCCTCGGTTTGCTTGCATGTATCCCGCAAACCGCCAAATTTAGCAACCATGAATGTTGTCCGTATCACTTCAGCTTTCGGTTTCGCATCGGAATTGCCACACAAACAAAGAATAATTGTAGCTGATCTCAACATACCGAAGATACACTGGTCTTCCTAGACCTTATCGCCTAGACACAGAGCTTTCATCTATTCTGTCAGAGTTCGTGGTTGGACACAGTGGGTTACTATGTCTACTAGGTTGACGGACAGATTAGACGTGATGTTTACATTGGGTACGGCCAACGTACAAAGAGGTTTCAAAGAATCTTGCTAGCAGCGACTGCAATCTTCACCGTTAAGACGGCCACCAAACAAGTACCTCCTTCCTACTACACTATCCACAGGATTAACTGGGAAAACTATCGTCAAATAATCCAGTCCACTGATTTGGATGCGTTCTTTCTCTCCAACAATGCTTGCACAGCCGTGGAGAACTTCTATCATTAGTTTGAGCAAGCTATAACCCTCGTTGCAGCACAATAAAATCGAATCATTGACATTTAAAAAGATGAAGTCGAACGTTCGATCAGTCGGAAATCCAGCAAAGGGATCGCGCATTAAAAAAGCACAGAATAATTTACAATTTCTTTGAAATCAAGCTTTTCCAATTGAAGGAGAGAACACATGAAGAGCAAGCAACCATACGAATGACACGTAAAGCAAAGGAAGTCGAAGAATCAACGAAAGCTTTGCAATGATCAACGAACTGGTGGACGAGATCCAGGCGACATCTGTGAAGCATTTCCTTAGTTCTACCCCACCTACATGGACCTCCAATTACCGGGAGGGGGGGGGTAAAACAAGGATATGGGCTCGGTACATTAATTTCCCTTCTTTGTATCAATGATATCAGTTTGGCTAACAAACATGGCGTGCCGCTCTTCTTTGCCACTGAAATAAAAAGCGTCTACAAGTACCGACGAGTTGAGCATACGAATGTACTACCACTCATTCAAGAAGACATAGTTTCGCTGGAGACTTGGTACAACAAGTAGATGATGACGTTCTAAGCACAAAAGTCAAGTATCATATGTTGCGGTTGTTTGATACCCGAAGTATTCATCATACGTAACAGCAAACACATCTGAGTACAACGCTTTTCTTGTGACCTCGGAATCAGATATTCTTGTACCCTCAACTTCTCTGAACAGATTGTGTACTAGATAGCACGAGTCAGATAATCCTTCGCTAACATATTTCACCACCTGTATACAATCACAGCTACAAGTGAACTATTTGAAATCCTAAAATCGTCCCATCCTGGAATGTCGTTGCATAATCTGTGGCAATATGAGAA
Organism: Dicrocoelium dendriticum; assembly: GCA_944474145.2. Taxonomy (NCBI): domain Eukaryota; kingdom Metazoa; phylum Platyhelminthes; class Trematoda; order Plagiorchiida; family Dicrocoeliidae; genus Dicrocoelium; species Dicrocoelium dendriticum. The sequence continues at coordinate 80,475,063 of OX104059.1, forward strand.
AATCAGACGTAACATCGATAGAAAGCCTTCAACGGTCATTTACTAAGCACGTATTGGGAAAATATTCTATCGTAACCTCTCGAGAGCGATGCCAGCAACTCCATCTCGATCCGCTTCGAGTACGAATACTAAAGATATCTTGATTCATGGCAATACCCATTGCAATCGACCCACCTTAAGTTTGCAACATAATTAAACGCGGGACCTAGGTAACAATGACCTTACCAAGATTGTACAACGATGCAGGATACATTTGCGGTCTAACTTTCGTCTCATTATATATGCTACTCTGTGGAATCTGCTGCCATTCACCGTCACCAAATATCGATCGGGAGGGCCTTGGGTGTTCGGGCAAGTGCTGCACACCATTATGTCGTGGGATAGGTCACTTGAACATCCATTCTGTGAAAGCCCAGATAACGTCTAATGGGTGCAATACCAACCCTTCACGCTATATAATTAACCGTCGGTGTCTCCAGTATGCTCAAAATGCAAATGTACCTCCTACCGTCGCATAAGACAAACATATGGCGCAAATTCCTTGCCAGGAATGCAGACAAATATAAGAAGGCAACTTGATATCGCTCTTGCAAGAGTATGACATCGCCTGCACGTGTATCTTCTGTGTCAAACATTGTTACAGATTTTCACTTGATAAGCAATATGCCCAATGTTATTATTAATATTATCATCATGCGGCATATTGTTTCGACCAGAGGCAATGTTAACCGGGAGCCTATTTGTGCCACTGGTACTGTGCGCCTTGGATCGATCACATATTGTGTGCCCGACACATTACGGACTGCTCGGAGAACCGTTGGAATTTTGGCACAGTAACACCGGCTACCTGCCGTGTCAGAATGCGAACCAATGGTAACTCTTTCCGCCAAAATAGCTGTTAAAGGGATGCAAAAGAGAGAAGGCTCAAACACCTCATTCTATGTTGACCAGCTACAATCAGGCACCCTTGTTAGTGACTTCTAGCACTGACACTCTCATCCGTGTCTGTCTTCCGTTAACACCAATGTGTCAACTTGCTCGGGAGCATGCCTGAATGCACTCCCTGTTCCCTCATAGACGCATACGTCTAGCCCTGTGCTTACACTCAGGGTGTCCCATTGGCTAATGTCTCTTGACCAATGAGAGACAGTGCGTGCATGCAGCCCCACAGGGAGAGACTGATTACATGCGCATGTGAACTTGAATAAACAACACGTGATTTTGATTTTTAAACACGCTAACTTATTAGCGCTATGCGTGAAATTGCCTGTAAAAAGGTATAGATACTATGACAGTTTGAACATAGAAAACCGGGCCACTGTGCGCACTTTCTTCATGGTACCTCTCCGGCTCTCCGTTTTGCTGTGTAGCTTCATTCACGACGTAACGGCGGAGGGAGATTTCTGCACCATCCGTTCTAGATCCGTGGCGGTCCACTACGTTTCTGCTTTTCGTAGGCCTTACACGTTCTCACATGCTACGCACAAGCAGTGCATCACAGTGACTGATGTAGCAGTTATTTAGAGAAGGAAAAACGTCCCAGTTTTGAAAAAAGGACGACTGGAAGTCTACGAGGTAAGCACAATGATGACGAGGACCATCAGTTGCCACAATAACGAAAACGAAGAACGACTACGACGACAGTACTTCGGTGCTTAATATCGACATTTCGCTGTCATACTATCTTGGGGATCTCCCTAAAGTATGGATACAAATCGTCGTGAAACAGTCCGAAATCTATCTATACAAAACTCGTATTAGTCCTCTATTAGAATATCGCACCTCGGTATGCTCCAACTTGAGAAAAAGTAACAGAATTGCGAGAGAAAACGTACAGCGCTCATTCACAAAACGTCTGATGAGAGGCTCCTGACTGGGGCAAAAACTTGGTCCGAGCATTATGTTTTGATTTGATCTACGGGGGATGCATCATTACTTTAGACACCGAGGTGGTGGTACAAGCTTTCCTTAAATAACGCATAAGAACTAGACTTTACACGTTACTTAACAAAAGCACAGGAAGTAGCGTGAGAGCATAGTTCTATCATAATCGCTTTGTGGCAATGTGGGATAATGTACCACATATGCTGAGAAAATGCGAATAAGGAAGTATTCCGCAGCTGATTGAACCAAAATTTGACAGACTACAAAATAATAAGTATGAGGAGTGTTCAAAAAGAAACCAAAGTTTTGCTATTGCATCTTTATTGCTTTTTGCACAACAGTTTAAGCACTTTCACTCCCAAAGTAGTTCCCACTACTAGCAATACACCGTTCCCAACGGTGCTTCCAGTTCAGGAAAGTCTCCTGGAACGTATTTCCTGGGATGGTGCGCAGGTCTCTTGTCGCAGTGTCCTGAATCCCCTCCATGGTTTGGAAACGACGTCCTTTCAACGTGGTGTTAAGTTTGGGAAACAGGAAAACGTTTGCGGGGGCTAGTTCCGGAGAATACGGTGGATGGGGCACCGCGGACAAGGGGCGATGCGTGAGTCGGCGAATTGTCATGATGCAAGATCCAAGCCTGGTTATCCAACAGTTCAGGCCTTTTCCTGCGCACAGTATCCCTCAAACGCGCTAGAATTTGATGGCAAGATCCTACTACGCTGACGCGCATTTCGTCAGCAAGTTTTCGGATAGTTAAACGACGATGTGCACGAAGCACAGAACGAACTCTCTCGACATGGTCATGTTCTGTTGATGTGGAAGGTCGTCAAGGCTTGGGAGGTTACCGACCGACATTCTGCCATGTTCAAAACATTTAACCCTTAGAGTCCCTAATTAAGTTACCTATAGCTCGACATGAACCACAAAAGTTTACTCCACACACTGTAGAGCAAAGTATCGGAGTTCTGATCCCACTTAATTGTTGACAGAAGGCAATTGCACGTATCTTCGTGAGTACCGGCAGGAATGACGCTTGCTCTGGAGCTGTATCACAGTTTAAACAAAGTAGTACGTGTAAGTATCGCAAAGACACAAGGTTAAACCAATTATAGCACTGCAGGCGACTTATACACTCCTCCCCGTAAGCTTGGCTAAATAATGGAAATGCCTTTGTAAAAGTTTTGCCAAGTTTATGGCAAAAGTTCACGCACATACATGTTGTTCTTTAAGCTTTTGCATTGTTTCTTTGGCATTAATCCGAAGAAGAACTTGTGCAGGTGCTCACTTCAGCGGTTGTAGCGCGCAAACTAACAGCCAGAGCGAAATGGGGCAAATGGCAGTTTGTTGTTTAAACAAGCCTACACATGCGCACAGTAGCCGAAGCGCGCTCCCTCTGCCGGTTGGCGTGTTACTTCAAAAATTCGGTTTCTTTTTGAACACCCATCATATACTCAAATAGGGGAGGATGTAAACAGGTCCTATGGGGTAGGACCGAGTGCTATGCCGCTACTAACAGAAGTGTCATATTCGAAGAGCCGTTCCACCTGTGTCACATCTCTTGCTTTCTTTACACTCCCAGGGAAATGAAACACATTGAGCCTGGGCAAGATGTGCACAGAGTTATTTTATAACTTAGGTGCTCGATTTCATTTTGCTCATCTCTATTTCTTCCGGTCGCGAACCGTGTGCCTATAAGAACCATGTGCGCCACAGGGGGGGGGGGTTAGACAGCTGAATCCAATCTTTAACCGTCTTTGCTCAATACATAAACTTCCGCTCTCGTAGTTGTCTGGCTTGACGATTTACCATGAGCCTGTGTCAAAACACGCGTACTGATTTATCACAGAGTCATGGTTATAGTTACATGTGAGGTTTTCTTCTTCTTCTCTCTGTACTTGCACATGGTCATACGCGCCTTACAACACAACGTCCCCATATATAAGTTGAAAATGCGAAACAAGCCGATAAGCTACTAACCACTTGGTCGTACTCTCTACATGTCACCGAAGATAGAACAGCAGAAGCAAACGGACTTCTCACGCCCATTGTTTTCCATCGTCTAGGCAACAGTATCCACATCTAGACAAACCTGTCCTTCCCCCTAGTCAAGTGTTTCAATTACATAGAAAAATTGCATGTCTCCATTTATCCCTATCAACACACAGACATCCGAATTCATTTGAATCTAATACATGGCCTTAAGTGACAAAGGAAAAGTTAGAGTGGGATTAAAATTCCCACGAGGCTGGACCTAACCGAGGTGCGATGGTTTGCGTGCCTCAGAGAGCCCTTGAGCTATGCTGGGTGGTGCTTTTTTTGCACCTTTAGAGCCACTCATACCAGATTGGTCAATGGTTAGAAGCCAGACAAACTCAGCCTCCTGGTCCTTCAGGTTGGGGGTTGGAATGGGAGTGGCTCCTCATTTCATAAAACGGGCTCTGTAGTCCAGTGCCAAAACCCGCTGCCTTGCGGTAAGGGTTTTAAACCAAAGGCTTTGGTTGAGAACCCAAATCGTTCTCCTGTCTAGGTCTGGGCAGCCTGACAGTATTCTGTCCACGCAATATAATGAACCTATCCTACAACAATTTCTTGATGCTCTGGCCGTCGCAGAAGATAATCAACGGTGCCCTATCTGCTGCATCGAGCAGGGTGGATAGGGGTATGGATGTTACTGCTCAGGCATTCCCGTCTTCTTATACCCCTTCTTGTGCTTCTTCATCCTTGTCGTCCAGCTCCAAGTTAACTTATATCCCCCCATTTTCAATCATTCAATTCTTGGCCCTCCCTCAGCTTACTTCAATAGTCGCTTGTCTTCTAATTTCAAATCACACACAATCGCAGGGCCTCGCTCGAATCCAGTTGACAAGTCCATGTTCTACCAAGCGGACAACGTCAGTTCATCCGTTTCCCTTTGGAGTCCTCGTGTCTCGTTAAGACTGGCATGCCTCAACGTGCGCACTTTGCTGCAGATTGGCCAACAGGCAACACTTGCCCGCACACTAGAGACTCTATCGATCGATATTTGCTGTTTATCAGAAACCCGCCTACAAGGTTCGAGCTCCGTGCTTACCCTGAGATAACCCGCATGCGACACTGGCGACACATTCTCATTGCGCCTGTCTGGCGATGATGCAGCTTCAAATGCCGGTCAAGATGGTGTCGGCATTGTTTTGAGTCCCCGGGCTGAAGCTGCCCTGATTGATTGGATTCCAGTAAACAGTAAGATGTGCGCCGTAAGATTAGCTGGTTCGTTCCGTGCTACGAAGTCGCGCGGGGACAAACGATGCCTGTTTGTCACTGCGGCCTACGTCCCTACAAACTGTAGCACTGATTCGGTAAAAGATGATTTCTATCAGCAACTTCACGAGCTCCTTCGTTACAGAAGAAGCACGGATACTGTGGTGTTGGCTGGCGATCTAAATGCCCAAGTCGGAAAATTGTCCTCTGATGAGCTTCATCTGGGCGGCCAACATGGTGTAGGCTCCCGTAATGATAATGGTGAGTGATTGCTACAGCTGTGTGAAGATGCTCGCCTCTTTCTCGCGAACACTAACTTTCAAAACAGCACCCGCAGAAGCGTGATTTGGCGGCCACCAGCCTCAGGCCAGCTATGGACGCAAACCGATCATATCGCGATCAATTACGGCTGGAGAGGCTGTATCCAAAACTGTCGCTCGATTTGGAGCACGAGCGTGGACTCTGACCAAGCACTTGTCTGTGCCGACCTCCTGGTACGTTTTGGTGGACGTCCGCAACGTCGATGTGAACGGATTGACACCAGCCAGCTGGCGAAGCCAGATGTTCTGAATGTGTACCAAAGTGTGCTGACATCTGGGCTGAGTAAGCGCCCACTAAACACCGTTGAAGATCACTGATCGCATATTCGTCAAGCGTTGCTGTTAGCAGGCATGTCTTCATGTGGCAAAGCAAATTGCCTAACTAGACAATGGGTCTCTACACAGTCTATGGAACTTATGGATGCTCGCCGACGTATTCCGGCTGGAAGCGAATACAATGAGGCTTGCAAAAATCTCAGGGTAAAACTACGTGTTAGCCTAAAGAAGGACCGCGAAACCTGGTGGTCTCATCGTGCTTTGGAGATGGAAACAGCCGCTGCCGTTGGTAATCATCGTAAGTTAGTTCATCTGATACGGGAAACAGGCATCAGGAGACCTGGTGTTAGCGAGACCATACGCGACGAGAGTGGGCAGCTGATCAACAGCCTGTCAAAACGCTTGGAGCGTTGGACTGAACACTTTGCAAGGCAATTTAACCAACCTGAGTTACCGCTTTCTTCTTCAGGCATTGAACGCCCTTCTCCCTGGGCCGTCTCCTTGGATCCGCCCTCACGCGCAGGAGTCGAACGTGAGATCAGGCTGTAGAAATTGCATAAGGCCGCAGGGGCAGATGGAATTCCCCCAGCCCTCTTCAAATTCGGGGGACTTGCTCTAGTAGATGATTTACACGAGTTGCTAGTAAAACTTTGGGAGCAGGAGACAGTCCCGATAGACTGGAACCGCTCCGTCATTGTCCCAATTATCAAGAGAGGCTCCCGTTTGGAATGCGGAAATCATAGAGCGAGTAGTCTGAGTTCGAGCGCCTCCAAATTGCTTGCCTCTCTCTTTCTCCACAGACTGACTGGCACTCGTGAAAGCCAAATTCGTGAACAGCAAGTCAGATTTCGTCGATGTCGGGGCTGCATCGACCACATCTTCACCTTGCGTCAAGTGTTGGAGCGCCGCCATGTTTGTTGGCGACCCACCGTTGTCGTGTTTCTTGACATAAAAGGTGCCTTCGACTCAGTCGATCGATGTGCCCTTTGGGACTGTCTGCTGAGGAAAGGTGTGCCTGATAAATATGTAAACATTATCAAAACGATGTACGCGCATAGCTCGGGCAGGGTGAGGGTTTATGACAAACTGTCGCCACCCTTCAGTATCACCAGCGGTGTGAGACAAGGATGCCCGGTGTCAGCTTTCCTCTTCAACTTCGCTATTGATGAAGTCATAGAAACAGCGTTCGCTGGACACGACCTAGAAGGCGTGGAGCTACTTCCTAGTGAGCGACTTCTTGAGTTGGAGTATGAGGATAATATTGCCCTAATCTGTGACAACTCCCAAACATGCCAAACAGCACTGGACCGATTAGCACTGGCTGTCAATCGTTTTGGGCTATGCTTTGCTCTATCGAAATGCAAAGTTCTGCGAGATTGGCAGGGACCCAACCCTGCGCTGACGCTTGGTGGTGATCCGCTAGAAGTCGTTCAGGAACTCAAGTACCTGGGCAGCTATATTAGCACCCGTGGGATTGAAGATGAGGTTACGAACCGTATAGCAAAAGCACGAGGTGCTTTTGACAATCCCCAGCACCTGTGGCGCAGACGCGACATTACTCTCGCCCTGAAGGGCAGAGTTTACAACGCAGCCGTCCGTTCAACTCTCCTATATGGCTGTGAAACCTGGCCCATCAGGTCGACAGACATAAAGAGGCTCGTCATATTCGATCATCGCTGCCTTCGCAGCTTAGCTCATGTCTGGTGGGAGCACCGAGTGAGCAATGAGCATGTTCGACATCGCGCATTTGGTGCAGGAAAAGCGAGTGAACCGCTCAGCACAATTATATCACGCACCAAGCTCCGATGGCTGGGCCACGTGTTGCGCATGCCAGCACACCGACTCCCGCGACGTGCATTTTTTGCGCGTTGTGGGTGCGGTTGGAGTAGGAGGAAAGGAGGCCAAGTGATGACTTGGTCGAGAGAAATGAAAACCCTCACTTCGAAGTTGGCGTCGGTTGGTGCATCCCGACTGCCTGACTGGGGTCCTAAGGACGGTGAACACGTTTGGTTGGACACACTTGCTGATTTGGCTTGGAGCCGGCCCCAATGGTCTTTGTGTTGTGAGTTCCTTTGTCCATCCCTCTCCTGCTTAGCATCCCCCTCCAATCACGATCTCACTTGTTAGGCATAACATAACTCTTTTACGGCAGTCAGCTGTTAGCTCTCCGGAACGATGTCCATCCGTAACTGGGGACTCAGCGGGCATGCCACCGTTTGTTTTCCTTTTCTTGTGTTTTGTATTGCGGCACAATAGCTGAGGTGTTTTCCATCTCCAGCTAACGTGTAATGATGATGATGATGATGACTGAGAATGAAGATAGCATTGATTTCAAAAACGTATGATTGGAAGTAGAAACCGAAACCCGTGTCATGGAGAAATACCGAGTGACAATTTGAGTATCTACCACTGACTGTAGCACTGTGCAATGTGACCTTTTCTATGGAATACCCACATACATCAGATAGCACATGGTTTAAATGAAGGCTTAAAAATCCTCATGGGCTCAGTCGATCAGTATAGATGGAGAAGTAAACCAGTTTAAATATCCTAAATAAACTCATGTTCTAGGCGTATACAACTTGAGAACAACAATCGATCAAAAATAACAGATTACCGCGCGACGATAGAGTGACATTGATGCTGACTCATAAGAGATGTTTTAACAACCAATATGCGCTTTAACCCCTTCATACACATGCAAGCACGTTGATTCAGAAAAATTAGTATTGTGTTGATATTGATGTGCTAGATTTCTTAACATAAAGAAGGAAAGAAGTTGATCGTTGACTGTCAATTATGCACATGAGAGTATGCGTACATGTACGTTTGTGCACACATGTACACATGGTGTAAAGAAGGGGCTATATTGCGGAGGCTGATGTTGCATTCCTGATGCTTCTTCACCGCAGTTGGGCTAAACCAAGTTACACTTAAACTAGGTCTTTTTAACCTGGATAAATTTCATTCCACTCTATTTGGTTTGTTCTGCCTACCTGAATAACCTTCTATTAATTGGCCACGTTTCTTACACTAATTGTGCTTATCTTCGGTAACTTTGTTGCGCTTTTAGCATTTTTAAGTAATTTGTGGACATCATTTCCTTATCGCGGATTCGTTGCTAACCAACTTACTACATATGCTAATTTAGCGAAGTTATACCAACGTATCCGTATGCATTATTTGATTTATTTTATTTCATCTTGTCGTTTCAGGTGATTGCCTGTTGCATGATATCCCCGGTGTGGCTGCGCTTGATGTGCATGTTGACAAAGTGCCTACCTGTCTATTACCCACTACCTCGTCCATCTGGCTCCAGGAGACAGTTGGTCGTTGCTGGAGGGGACGGGGTGCACGGTCCTTGTGGCCGTGCTAGGCTCGAAGAGTGGTTCCATGTACTCAGTGTGGAGCGGACTACGGTCCAGCCACCGCCTTGTGTGCGCTCGATTCCCCAAATACAGCGTGCTTGTGTTTGCCTGTGAAGGAGTGTGGGCCGGCTCCGTTGATGAAACGTGGCGCCTATCCACATGCCTCCCGGTCTTATTCCTTCGGGTCTACACTGGATATGGGGTGTGTGGATAGAGCTGTGGGTGGTGCAGCGCAAGCCACCCATGGTCCCTCTGTAGGCGCAGGCGTCCTGCGGCTGGCCACAGTGACAGGCAAATCCGAAACCGGATGCCGCCAACCATTGGACAAGTAATCACCCGTAAGCGCACTGTTGGAGCCGGTCGCGAGCCATATCTTGTAAAGTCGCAAATCGAGTATGGGGCGAGTTAGATAAATGCCAGACTGGAAAGCGAGACAGACCAACTGAATCCAACATGGTGATCAGTGACAACATTTTCGACAGCCAGTTCAGTGAACAAATCTCCTGAACCCCAGGCTATACACCAGATCAGATAAAAAAGCAAAACACCTCTTGATAAATAGGGAGAAGAGAGACGTGGCAAGTACCCGATTTAATGTAAATTTCAGTCTGGCTACGCGGTTTATTGGACTGATTTGACACGTGTAGCAAAGCAATCACCTGAACACCCCAATGTTGAAAACTCGCTGTCGATATCCTGTGGTAAAAATGAAGTACTACTGCGTTAGAAGAAAGTAGTATGCCAGGAACGGGAAAACGCGAACAAGGATGGGCGTGAGGCAAGACGTAGGTCCAAATAGCAATGATAATGTCCCAAGAAGAAACAGGGGAGCAGACGGCTGATTAAGATTGTATCAAACAACGCCCCGGGGCGATTGCAGGTGTACTCGGCATCCAGCAGACGAGTCACGGTGTAAATGGCTAGGTCTATGGCTCGCTAGCACAATAAACAGCTCTTCGCATCTCTTGAATTTTTGTTATTACGAAACATTCGCAACGATTACCAAGGGATCTAGTGGACGTCGAGACCTCAGACCGAAGGAACCGTGTCGAGCTGCTACCGAGATGGACAATTTTCCAGGAAGACGTTTGAACAGGATGTACGAAAGCAAGGGAACTTCCTTTGTGGAATCAGAAGGGAAGCAGCTTCGTGATTACAGTCGCGAATGTAACTGCCAAGACTGATGCATTGGTCGACTACCTGTATCTCCCCAATGATAAAAGGACAAGGGGTCAGTAAGCAGATAGTGGTCCAGTCAAAAACTGGCATTTTTAAAAACACGTTGTGGGATGGATTGCAATCTCGATCAGGACCGCGATTCAGTTCAAAATGAACTTCGGTTATTCGGCATCTTGAAATGTGTCATTAGCCGTTGTGACAAGCGTCACCCGCCGTAAGTTGTTTGATGTAAGGACAAAGACTTCGGTCCACACCTCAACGCCTTGGATTCAAGTCTTAGTTCCGCTAGCTACACCTGATGAAGACAACAGATACAGAATCGGTCGTAAAGCGAAGTTGCAACGTATATCCACTCTGAATTTCGAACATATAAAGTGTGTTCCAAGAGATGGGACTACTAGAGACTTTTCAGAGCCAATGTCTTCTTGTAACTGCCAAGTAACAAAACGACGTCCAGAATAAGTTAGAACCCCGGATAAACGGGCGGATCGTTCATTAATGGAATTGCTCACCGAACTCGGTAAGTTTGCACTAATCATCAAAGTGAGGTTGTCGGTAGTTCCGATGGGGATGTTGAAACTACGCAAGTACAGAAATAGAAATCTCAAGCTCCACGTTCTTCCTATAATTGGTTGTTTAGTGTGGTTCTCAATTGCAATTAAGTGCAGAAATGTCGCCGACTGGTAAGCTTCAAATAGAGGAAGTAATGAGGTGCACAGAGCACAGAGTGTGACGAAGGATAAGAATTACTGTATCACAGCAAACTTTCTACAGAAAGCGAATTCGAACAATTCAGTGCCCGGTCACAATGTGAAAGTTCGAACAGAGGACTGGTATGGGCTTCAGTCAGAGGATAGACAACCGCCTCAAACCATGCCAATATGCAGCAGTGTCAAAATACAAGTTGGCTGCGACCAATAGCAGATCGACCCGCCCGTGGTCAAACTCACGTTTGTGGAATTCTCTTAAAAGTGTGTGTGTGCATTGCTAACCACTTGGACAAAAGAACGAAGAAAGACGTTGTGATAGCAATGATCAATGGTTTCAAAAGGTTCATTGAGTCACCTTTTAAGTGGCAAGTTCATGTGTTTTCGTTGGTGCAAGGTGCATATATTCGGATCGCGGACCACGCAATGCCCAAATGAGAAGACAAAGTCCTCATCAAAACCTTTAATTGAGCCCCGGAAATACACCGTCCTCAACCGTTCCGAGCAACTAGAAAAGACCAGATGTGAGAAAACGCTCTCGCTGACTGGATCTAAGCCAAAAGGGTTGTTATTGGCAGACTACAACAAAAAACGCGCGCTTGTCCGGTGGCTCTTGGCCAATGATCTTCGAACTGGGTAGATCCGAATTATTGTTGACGCTACGGCGTGGAACTAGGCTCACACAGCACAAGTGACGTTGGTCAGTCTACTTTATAGGAGTGTGGACTAAAATCGGGACTTAGGCGCTTAAGGAGGATGAGAAGATGATACAACCGATGTCTAAATCATTGTGAGATGAAAATGACACTCCATGAATGAACAAATTATTCTAGAAGAGTGGATGATGTGTTGGTTAGACTGCGAAAATTCAATCAGCACGCTTAAGGCCGTTTATACACCACGGCACAATGAAACTCGCAAATATGTCCGGGCAAAACTTCGTGCTAGTCTGAAGAGAGACCGCGAATCCTGGTGGTCTCATCGTGCATCAGAGATGGAAATGGCCGCTGCCCTTGGTAACCATCGTAAGTTATTCCGGCTGATACGGAAAACGGGCAGCAGAAGACCTGGGGTTAGTGAAACTATACGTGACGAGAGTGGACAGCCTATCCACAACTTGTCAAAACGCTTGGAACGTTGGACTGAACACACTGAAAAGCAATGTAATCGGTCGGAATTGTTAGATTCCTCGCCGGGCACTGATCGCCCCGCTCCCTGGGATGTCCCTTTGGATCCACCCTCTCGCTCAGAAGTCGAACGTGAGATCGCACTCTTGGAATTAGATAAAGCCGCTGGACCAGATGATCTACCTCTAGTCCTCTTCAAATTCGGCGGACCTGCTCTTGTAGATGATTAATACGAGTTACTAGTGAAACTGTGGGAGCAGGAAACTGCCCCAACCGACTGGAGCCGCTCCGTCATAGTCCGAATTTTCAAGCGAGGGTCACGTTCGGAATGCGGCAACCATAGAGAAATCAGTCTGATCTCCAATGCCTCCAAATTACTCGCCTTCATAATTCTTCACAGACTGACTGGCGTTCGTGAAAGCCATATTCGTGAAGAGCAAGCCGGGTTTCATCGAGATCGTGGCTACATTGACCACATCTTCACTTTGCGTCGGTTGTTGGAGCACTGTCATATATTTTGGCGGCCCACCGTGGTGGGGTTCCTCGATATCAAAGTTGCATTCGATTCGGTGGATAGATGTGCACTTTGGGACTATCTACTAAGGAAAGGTGTACCTGAGAAATATGTAAATATCATCCGAGCATTATATGCGCGTAGCTCAGGCAGAGAGAGCGCTTACAGCAAGCTGTCGTCGCTCTTTAGTATCTCCAGCGGTGTGAGATAAGGATACCCACTGTCACCTTTCCTCTTCGACTTCGCTATTGACGAAATCATGGAAATCGCGTTCACAGGACACGACTCAGAAGGTGTGGATCTGCTCCCAGGAGAACGACTTGGAGTATGCTGACGATATTGCCCTAATCTGTGACAGCTCCCAGACGTGCCAAGCGATACTGGACACATTCGCACTGGCTGTCAGCCGCTTCGGGCTTTGCTTTGCACCTTCGAAATGCATAGCGTTCCTCCAAGATTGACCTGGACCGTCTCCATCGCTGACACTTGGTGGGGATCAGCTAGAAACCGTACAAAAATTCAACTACCTGGGAAGTTGTCTCAGCATTCGTGGGACTGAAGGTGAGATCACGAACCGTATAGCAAAAGCTCGAGGCGCTTTTGCTAATCTTCGCCACTTATGGCGCCGGCGCGACATCACTATCGCCCAGAAGAGTAGAGTGTATAATGCAGTAGTACGTTCGACCCTACTGTACGGTTGCGAAACCTGGCCCCTTAGAACAACGGACATAAAGAGGCCAGTTACGTTCGGCCATCGGTGCCTTCGCAATTTAGATCACATCTGGTGGGAATACCGCGTGAGCAACGAGCGTGTTCGATGCCTTGTTTACGGCACAGGAAAAAGAAATGAACCACACAGCACCGTTATTTCACGCATCAGGCTCTGATGGCTGGGCCACGTGTTACGCATGCCAGCTCACCGACTCCCGCGAGGTGCGTCGTTTGCGCGCCGGGGGTGTGGATGGAAGAAGAGGAGAGGTGGCCAAGCGATGACTTGGTCGAGAGGAGTGAAGGCCCTCATTTCGAAGCTGACCTCAGTTGGAGCGTCTCGGCTCCCTGGTTGGGGTCCGAAAGACGTTTGGCTGGATACACTTGCTGATATGGCTAGGAGCCGACCTCAGTGGCGTTCCTGTTGTGTGTTTCTTTGTCCCACCCCATCCCTCTTGGCCTCCCCTTCCAACCACGATCTCATTATTTGATATTTCATAATTTTGCATAGGAAATTACTTTTTTGTTGCATAGTAGCCGGCAGCTAGCTTCCCGAAACGATGCCCATCCGTTAGCGGTAGCTTAGCCGGCTTGCATCTATAGCATTTTATTCCCTCTTTTCTTTGAGGTATTGCGGCATAGTAGCTATGTTTCCCACCTCTAGCTAACGTGTATAGTGTGTGTGTGTGGCATCAAATCACTGTTATTTCAATTAGAAGGTTGATTATTACGATGAATGTGTACATTTAAAGTGGACGAAAGAAGCGATGGCAAACCGGAGCAAGCCAACGGAGACGGATGTGGAGACTTACCAGTGATAACTTTCTCGGGAAGCGGAGGAATGCATATGCACGGGAATTTTGACGTCAGTCTGGCGTGTAACCAATCAAAGTGCTTGTATCGACGGTTCACATGAGAAGAAGCCAACTGAAAGATGATGCGAAAGTGTTAATCAAAATTGTTGTCATGTTAATAGTTTAATAAATGGGATTCAATAGAAATTCGAGATTCGGTAGATAATTTCATTTGAACACAAAGTTATGGGGATCGGAACGTCTATCGATGTGATCCGAGCGTTTCGATACTCAAACGAAATCGGTATGTCTGTTCGATAACCGAAAATCCGACAAAAAGGATGGTAAACTTTGGCCGAATAATCGAACAACATAACAAAGGCACATGTAATAATCCGTAGCCAGTGAAATGAAAATTTAAGGCTGTACGAGGGAATACGAATCAACTCCGAATCAACTCCTGCTACTGCTACGCAAGATGCTGCGAACAAGTGTGCGTATGGCTCGAGACGTCGCATGACGTAACTCGCAGTGGGCATCAGTGGCGTGTTTATTGCTGTTATCTGCGGGGAAATAGCTGATTATGATGAGGAGCAGTGAAAACCCCAAAGAAGCTGCATTGCCAACACCATCTTATCTTGCACGATATTCAGTTGTTTGTGATTGCGTGTTGTTTATAAGGGGTGGGCACTAAGGCCTTGAATATCTGCTTAAGGCGTAAGAGTTGTAGACTAGGTCTCATCCCCCCCCCACATACTATTACTCCTCATTCTCCAGGCAACTGATTGTACGACAAAGAAACATCAGTTCAAATTACTGATGTACTGTTGTTGTTGTTGTGCAAGTGCGCAAAATAAAATGTATAGGACAATACCGATAAACAGCTGTGGTATCCGATGATTCAATGCAATGTGGCAATCGGTGCAGCTGTGGTCGCGCAGTCACGTGAAATGTGCAAATCGGGGAGTGCTTGTCTGTTGAGCAGTTAGGAATCGATATCAATCTGTTAATTCAGTAGGCAACACGAGATGGAAATGCGTAGTAAAGTTCCACGGTGGTCAAGGTGATCACCAATAGCGCAATGTGGATGGTGCGAACACTAGAGATCTACAGTGGACTCCTACGGAGTAAGTAAACGTGATCACGGGACTAGCTGTGTTGTGGTTCACTACAGCTAGATATTTCAGCAACATGGACAGTAGATCAATAGACTGGCAGGGGGCCTCCGAAGACGGATACTTTGTGCTGACCAGAGAAACTGGTACATAGTGTCCATGCTGGAATTCGAACGTGTCCGAACGCGGTATCGATCCGTCCGGGGCAAGGGACACTAGCCGCAGTTGATAGCCGTGTGAGGACCCCAATTCAAGACAGATTTAATTCCAGTGGTTGGTGCGTGTGTTGAAAGGCTATAGAGCCAGTATCGCAGTATCGCAGTTGACACACTATCGAAGAATCAGGTAATTTCTGCTAAAATAAGGAGCAATCGATTAGTAAAAGCCTCCGGGGGGAGTCATGAGGTGTACAAATGAGCTACTTGAGCGTTCTCCACATTAGTGATGATCGCAGTCGTTGTGTAGGCGTCATAAGCAAAATGGACGGTAGTTGATGGTGGAATTTATCCTTAGCAGCTTGCTAAAGCTCTTGGTAAAAACCGGAAAGAAGACTGTGCCTCGAGCGTCTGTTTAGTATACACGAGGCGGATTTCGATGGAACAGACTGAAGTTTCTGTGCGCCCATCGAAATCCCGATAACAATGCTATGTTGGATTAGCGGTTTGGAATCAAAAGAGGGGAAGGAAACAAGCTAACACTGTGAGAAGTCGCCTGGATGTGAAATTCGATACCGATCATTTGCCTGTGCACGCACGAGACCTAAAACACAATTCTTTAGGATGCACAGTGAGCAGGAAGGTATGCTACTAGCCGATGGGACCGACGATGTCGCCGGCGGGAGAGCCCTAATAGGAAAAAAAGACTTGGCACAACCTGATCAGTTGGAATGGAGAGAAAAGGACAAGCGCATGTGGCGTGTGAAGAAGACGATGAAGGGGAGTCGATATCAAGGTGAAAACCAAGCAAGTGCTTACGTAAAAACTGTTTTCGTGCGGTGTTGGAATAGGTGCTAATCATTCTTGACGAACGGTTCATGATTAACAAGCGGGGGAAATATACGCCATGTGATGTCAAACTGTTTCTTTACACAAGCGGTAGAAGAGAGTAATTTCCCGTTTAAATGATAACGACATGAATAGGATATGGTGGTGTGTGCAGTGGCGAGCAACCGAGCAACACAGTAAAAGCCTGGTATCAAACACACACAAACATACACATGCAACATCTATCGAAATGTAAGCCAGAGGAGGAATGAGCGTTACTGAGCCCGAGGTGCGCACACTACGGCGATCGCTCAGTGTGATACTATCTGACCGTGGACAGTAAAGAAAGAAAAAATAGGCATAAACAGCAAACTAGCGTATTGGAGCGACCAACTGCGAGGTTGTCTGCCCCATTGTACGCTCGAGCCGACGGCCTGTGGATTACAAGCTAAACGACGCCGGCATCACTAGGCCAACGACCGACCAGCCAGTGCGAAACCCATGGAGGACGGCGAAAAATATGTAGATATGACAAGCCCGATCAGTTGAGCACTCGGTATTCAGCGATAAAATGGAAACTGATAGAAGAGATCAGAGGTACTTCCAAGATATTAGCTTGTCCGAAATGCCAGTAAATATGCGTTTCGACGGACACATAAGAGGCAGGTCTACCTCATATTTACTCGAGAGGTGCATGCTCTCAAGAATATTAGCCATCAAAAAGATAACGAAGCTTCTACACCGTAACTTCATTGAACTTCTGATATCTCATGGAGGAATCATGCTGATGAGCTGCATGTTCAATAAGTCCGCCAGAAGAAGTCTTTCCTATCCTCACTATCCTTTCGTTTCTCCTCAGTACCATAACAATTTCGCAGCCACATGAAACATGAAAATAAATAAATAAACGTGTTATCTTCGAGCTGTCGAGAATAAAGCATTTATCTATTTATTTTCAGGTTTTAGGCGGCTATGAAAGTGTCGAGGTACTGAGCAAAAACGAAGGGGTAACGAGAGAACGGTAAAGCCTTCATCTAGCGGACTTGTAGAGCACATGCAGCTCTTCAGCATGACACCACTATGAGATATTGAACGTTCAGAGAAGTTACGGTGTAGAAGCGTCGTTATCTTTTTGATGACTAAAATCCTTGAGAGTGAGTCGGACACTCTACATTTCACCCCAATTCTTGCTGCATTTCAGTACGATTGGAAAGTCTTTACACTTCAGATCACAAGGAAAACTGAAAAAGAATGGAATGTTCATCATTCGAAATTGTCTACGTGGTGCTTTCCAAAAAGTAATAGCTCATCATCAGTATACACGTTACCTGAGGGTGAGAAAAAGAATTCAGTTAATGTGCCGCAAAACAAAAAGATAAGATACTAAAAAGATAACATCATAAAAGATACAAAAAGCAAGAAACGTAATGATAAATAGCATATTATGCATTTAGTATGGATGGACAAACAAACTCACAGTGCAGAGGTCACTGGGGCCGGCTCTTCACCATGTCAGCGAGTTCATTCAACCAAACGTGTTCATCGTCCTTCGGACCCCACTCGACAGTCGGGATACATCAACCGACGCCAAGTTCGAAGTAAGGGATTCCATTCCTTTTGACCAAGTCATCGATTGGCCTCCCACCTACGCGCGCGCAAACAACGCACGTCGCAGGAGTTGGTGTGCTAGCATACGCAACACGTGGCCCAGTCATCTGAGCCTGGTGTGTGATATAACGGTGCTAAGCGGTTCACTCGCTCTTCCTGAACCAAATGCGCGACGATGAACACATTCATTATTCACGCGGAGTTAACACCAGACATCAGCTAAGCTGCGAAGGCAGCGACGATCCAACGTGACTAGCCTCTCCATGTTGGTCGACTTGATGGGCCAGGTTTCAAAACCTTAAGAGGGTTGAACGGACGCTGCATGGTACACTCAAGCCTTCAGCAAGGGAGTGATGTCGCGTCGGCGCTATACGTGACGAAGGTTAGCAAAAGCACCGCGAGGTTTGCAGCCTCGACATCGATCCAACGGACGTTAATATAGCTGCCAGGTGCTTGAATTCCTGAACGACTTCCCGTTGATTACCCCTAAGGGTCAACGGAGGAGGCGGTCCCTGCCAATCGTGGAGGACTTTGCATTTCGAAGGAGCATCGCAAGGCCAAATTGACAACAAGTGCTAATCTGCTCTGTGTTCCGCAACACGTGTGGAAGCTGCCACAGAGTAGGGTAATGTCGTCAACATACTTCAAATCAAGAAGTCGGTCTTCAGGAAGTAGCTCCACATCTTGTAGGTCGTGTAAGTTGAACGCTGCTTCCATGACATCGTCAAATGCAGTTAAAAAGGAAAGTTGACAGCGGGCAACCTTGTCTCACACCGTTGGAGATAATGAAGGACGCCGACAGTTGACCAAAGAAATTCACACTGCCCGAACTATGCGCGCACAGCGTTCTGATAATGTTTACGTATTTATCCAGCACACCTTTCCTAAAAAGGCACACCTATCAGCCGAATCGAAGGCACCTTTCATGGCAAGAAACACGAAAACGCTAGGCCACCAAAAAACATGGCGCAAACATGTAATCGATGCAGCCCCGACCTCGACGAAATCTGGCTTGATATCTAAGAATCGAACATTCACGAGTACAAGTAAGTCTGTGGAGAACGACAGACGCAAGCAATTTCGAGGCAATTGAGATCAGACTGATCACTCTATGGCTGCCGCATTTCGAACAGGAGCCTCCCTTGAAAATTGGGACTATGACGGAGTGGCTCCAGTCTGTCGGGACAGTCTCGTGCTCACACAGTTTCAACAGTAACCCGTGAAATCATCTACTAGTGGAGGTCCCCCGAATTTGAAGAGGGCTGGGGCAATTCTATCTGTCCCCGCGGCCATATGCAATTTCAACAGTCTGATCTCACGTTCAACTTCGGTGCGTGAGAGTGAATTTAAAGAGACAGCCCAAAAAAGCGATAACAGATTGGTTAAACTACTTTGCAGTGTTCGGTACTATGATCCAAGCGTTTTGACAGGTTGTGGATGGGCTGTACACTCACGTCGCATATGGTTTTGCTAACACCAGGTCTCCTGCTACCTATTCCCAGTATCAGACGGAATAACTTACGAGGATTACTGACGGCAGCGGCTGTTTCCATCTCCGAGGCACGACAAGACTACCAGGCTTCACGGTCTCTCTTTAGGCTATCATGCGGTCTTGTTCTGAGATTTTTACGAGTCGCATTGTATTCGCTTTCAACCGGAATACGTCTGCGAGCATCCAGAAGATCCAAAAACTACATAGAGACCTAATGTCCAGGATGGAAATTTGATTTGTCTCATGAAGACATGCCTGCCGATAGTGACGTTTGGCGAAAATGCGACCAAGGATCTTTAACCGTGTACAGTGGGCCGTCACTCAGCCTAAATGCCAGCGTAGTTTGATACGCATTCAAAACACCTGACTTCGCCAGCTGGCTAATGTCAATCCGTTCACACTGACGTTGCGGACCTCCAACGAAACGCACCCGAAGGTCGGCTCAAACAAGTGCATGATCGGAGTCAACCTGCATGCTCCAGATTGAGCGGCAGTTTTGGATACAGCCTCTCCAGCGGTAACTGATCGCGATGTGATCGATTTGCGTCCACGACTGGTCCAAAGATAGTGGCGCCAGGTCACACTTTTGCGGATGCTGCGTCGAAAGTTAGTGCTTGCGAGAGAGAGACGATCATCTTCACACAGAAGTAACAACCGCTCATCGTTATCATTACGAGATCCCACACCATGTATGTCGCCCAGATTACGCTCAGCAGAGGACAATTTTCCGACTTGGGCGTTTAGATAAAATACAAGCACTACAGTATAGGTAGTCTTACTGTGAGGAAGGAGACCGTTAGGTTGGTGATAGAAATCATCTTTCACGGAATCAGTGCTGTACTTTGTTCACGCGTAGGCCGCACTGGCAAACCGGCACCATTTGTCCCGGTGTGACCTTCGTAACGTGGAACGAGTCAGCCAATCTAACGGTGCACATCCAGCTGCTGAATGGGATCCATTCAATCAGGGTAGCTTCAGCTCTGGGACTCAAAACAATGCCGACTGGCATTTGAAGCCACGTCAACTCCAGACGGGCGCAATGAGAATGTGCCGCAAGTGTCACATGTGGGGGATCGCAGAGGATGCACGGACCTAAAAGCTTGCAGGTGGTTTTCAGATAAACATCGATCGATAGGGTCTCAAGTGTTCGGGAAACTGCTGCCTGATGGCCAAGCTGTAGCAAAATGCGCATGGTGAGGTATGCAAGCCTTAGCGAGGATCGAGGACACTAAAGAAAAACGGATGATCTGACGTCGTCCGCTTAGTTAAACATGGACTTGTCGACAGGAATACAGCGATGCCCTGCAATTGTGTGTGAGTTGAAAATAGAAGACCAGCAACTATTGGAGCAACATGGCGGAGGACCAAGAATTGGGGGATAAAAGTGAAGTTGGGGCGGGACGATAATTAGCATCGTCGTCATCATCATCATCATCATACACGTCAG
>OX104059.1:80496320-80612947 GCA_944474145.2 Dicrocoelium dendriticum
ATGGTGTCAATGGGCTCACAGCGTCGTCGTGGGCGTCCACCAAAACATATCCGCAAGTCAGCACATACAAGTGCATGATCAGTGTCCACACTTGTGCTAAAAATTAAGCGACGGTTCTGGATGCAGCCTATCCAGCGGTAACTGATAGCAATGTGATCGATCTGCGTCCAAGGCTGGTGGGCGCCAAATCCCCCTCCGGCTGGTGCTGTGTCGGAACTTAGTGCTCGCAAGAAATAAGCGGGCATCTTCACACAAATGAAGTAACCGCTCACAATTATCATTACGGGAGCCTAAACCGTGCCGACCGCCCAGATGCATTTCATCAGTGGACAACTTTTCAACTTGTGCGTTCAGATCCCCCGCCAGCACAACAGTGTCCGTGCTTCTTCTGTGGCGAAAGAGCTGGGTCAGTAGGCGGTAGAAGTCGTTCTTTACCGAATCATCGCTAGTTTGTGGGCGCGTAGACAGCAATGATGCATAGACACTTATTAGTCCCGCGCGACTTCGAAGCATTGAACGAGCCAGCCAAACGGACCGCACACATCTGGCTACTGATTGGAATCCAATCAACCAGAGCAGCTTCAGCCCGGGGACTCAGGGCAATGCCAACACCAGCTTGGCCGGTGCTCGAAGCTACATCGTCACCGGATAGGCGCAATGAGAAAATACTGCTTGCGTCACCTGAAGGGGATCGCAGAGTGAGCACTGAGCTCGAGTCTTGCAGGCGGGTCTCCGATAACCAGCAGATATCGGTCGACAGGGTCTCTAATGTTCGGGCAAGTGCTGCCTGTTGACCGATGTGTAGTAATGTGCGTACATTGAGGCATGTCAATCTGAAGGAGGATCGAGGGCTCCAAATAGAAGCCGATGAACTGGAATGGACCGCTTGGTTGGACATGGGCTTATCGACAGGAGAGGAGTGACGCTCCGCGCCAGCATGTGAGTTGAAATTAGATAAACGCCTAGCAAAGCATGTTGAAGGAGGGTCAAATATCGGGGGGTTGAAAACTGGGGGGAGAAAAGTGGTTGGAACGGGAAGGTAAGAGTGAAAAAGCGTAAGAGGAGGAATAAGAAGACAGGAAGGCTTGAGCAGCAGCATCCAAACCCCTATCCACCCTGCCCGATGCAGCAGATAGAGCGCCGTTTATTATTCTCTGCAGTGGCCAGAGCATCAAGAAACTGTTTGAAGAGAAATTCATGGTATTGCGTGGGCAGGATCCTGTCAGGTTGCCCAGGCTTAGACAGGAGCACGATAAGGGTTCTCAACCAAAGCCTTTGGTTCAAAAACCTTACCGCAAGGCAGCGGGTTTGGCGTTGGGCTACAAGGAGTCCGTTTTAAGGAATAAGGAGCCACCCTCATTCCAACCCCCAACCTGGAAAACCAGGAGGCTGAGTTTGTCTGGCCGCTAACCATTGACCAATCTGGTGTGAGTGACTCTGAAAGTGCAAAAGCACCACCCAGCATAGCTCAATGGATCGCTGAGGCACACAAACCATCGCACCACGGTAAGGTCCAGCCTCACTGCGGGACGATAAGGAAGAAAAAGTGCAAGAGGGGGAAGAAGAAGACGAGAAGGCTTGAGTAGCATCCAAACCCCTATGCACCCTACTTGGTGTAGGAAATAGGGCTCCTTTGATTATCCTCTACGACGGCCATAGCATCAAGAAATTACTAGAAAGAGAAAGCATGGTGTATTGCGTCGGTAAGATACTCCCAGGTTGTCCGGGCCTGGACAGGAAAACCAAACCGCGAGGCAGCGAAGTTTTGGCATTGGGCTACAGGGAGTCCGTTTTATGGGTTAAGGAGCAACCCACATTCCAACCTCCAACCTGGAGAGCCAGGAGACTGAGCTTGTCGGGCCTCTCTAACCATTGACCAATATGGTATGAGTAGCACTGAAGGTGCAAAAAGCATCACTGAGGCACACAAATCATCGCATCACGTTAAGGTCCAGTCTAGTCACGATGGAAAAGTAATAGCTTTCAGACACGAAATGTCCAGGGGGACACAAAAATGAAGGTGCCTAAATGAAACTGCTAACCCAAACCCTTCTCGTACACAAGCCAGCACATTAATCCGATGCTTATTCAACCTATCTTCTTCCCTCACGCCCAACAGAAGTGCGAAGAAAAACGAGATCAGAGAGCTGTGGTCTGGGTGGTGAAAAGGTGGACAGCTAATGAGATAGAGGCCACAACATACCGGGGAAGTGAGTTGATAGGCGATGAAACTTTTCATCCCTTTCATCTTGGAATCCTTTCGGAATGAAGTTATGGTGCATTGAAACGGTTCCGAGACCGGCTTCCACGTGAACATCCCATTTGAATGCTGTGATGGAAACGCAAGGAGAGAGTGGAAAGCACGTATACACAGAATGCCAAGACAACTCAGTGAAATGGCTAGCGGTGAAAAGAGAAAGCGCTCCGAACAAAGACCCAGACTCACCTCAATGATTGCTTCAATGCGGGGAGCTGGAGGAGGTTCCAGTTGCAAGAGGTAATCTTCAGCTCCGCATCTGATGTGTGATCTGAAGGAACCAGAGGAGGAGACATGTATAAAATGAATGCACAACCACAGTGAAAGTGAATTGCAAATGAAAATTGCGTGTTACTCGCCTCGAAAACACTGCACTTCACGAATAGTTTCGAAGTTGTTTGACCTCATCAGGTGGAGATAGCAGGCCTCAAACCCGGGACCATCTGGATGTTAGTTGTGACTGCTACCCCAAAGCCACCGGGTCACCACGGGCAACTCATGGCACAAAGGTTAATGACTGACTGAGGATCATTGTGAAGTCCACGTTGGGCGGATGGATTGCGAAGCGCAATCTCAAAGTGGATCGTGATTCCCATTGAATCGAACATTGGTCATACGACCACTAGGACCGTAGCTTATAAAGCAGAAGGAAACTGGGTGTCGCACACCTGAAAACACTGCACTCCATGATGCGTTTCGATGTTATTTCATCTCATCAAATGGAGATGGCAGCCATTGAACTAAGGACTATTGGGATAGTAGCCGAAACCTCTACCCTTATGCAACCGAACCACGATGAGTAACGCTTGTCACAAGTGTTGCCAGTCGTGGCCCGGTAGCCAAAATGGTGATGCGATGAAGGTGTGGTGAGAAAACCGATCCGTTAATCACTGTGGGCGTTGTGGATAAACGATGACAAGTCGGTGCAATCTTACGGTAGCCCCATACACCCTGAAGATACGAAGTAAACTTGGAAGCCCGTAGCGCTTTGCGTTCGTCTGTCCAAAAGAGACTACACAGAGGTTATGTTCGATCCCGAAAGCGATCTATCGTCCGCGAGTATCAGTTCATTACTTGATCGAACCTATGACTCAGAGGAGACGGATATGAGAAACAAAACCAAAGAGAAAGGAAGAGGTAGAGTGACCATGACGTATCCGATATGCGAAGGTGTACTGTGTAGATATTGTCCCATAAATCGGCACACACCCACAGAAGCGACATTATAGAAGTACTGAAAATGACGAAGTGGTGGCAAGAGGGCTAACATCCCAAGATTCTTTAAATAACACCAGTTGAAGTTTCATTAAAAACAGATCACACATTTCAACAGCATCAGCTAATATCGAATTCTCTAGGAGATAGCGGGCGAGGCGTCAACATACCAAGTGGGTTCCCGTGATTCAAGAAAAGGTGCAGAAATAAGCCTTTTGAAATACACCAAGAGGCGACGCTGAGAATGAATGAACCATAAAACTCATCATCATCACCATCAGTACACACAAACTGAAGGTGAGAAACACACTTCAACTATTGTGCCGCAATAATACATAGAGATAATACAAACGAAAAAAGCAAGATGCTGAAAATTATAGGATGCTAAAAAGTCGGCAACAGACTACTTGGTAACATGGCATGCGTCAACAGAGAGATCGTGGTTGGTGATGGAAGATAAGTGGGATGAGGAGGATCAAAGAAACTCACAACCCAAACACCATGGAGGCCAGCTCTTTGCCCTGTCAACCAGTGTATCCAGCCAAACGTGTTCATCGAATTATAAAATTGCTAGATCAGCGTTTCAGATGAATCCAATGGCAATATCATCCAGCTCACTGGTGTCTGTTAGTAACTCATATCCACAACCGATTCCGAGAATATTGGTGAGACATTGCTGCCGTGGAAAATGGAAATGATCAACCAGGAAGGTTATCTTCTGTGCTTCAGAAGTAACAAACACCTGAGAGATCCATCCACTATTCGGAAACCTCAAGATCTCTAAAGCGTTCCTGATCGCGCGTTTGACGGGACTTTAATCAATAGCTGACTCATTCACATTATTCATCAGCGACCGCCAATCTTACTTTCTGCCGGAATGTTACTGCAGGAAAGTAACAGACATCAGCCATTTGAACTGCCATAAAGTCATGACGATCTACGAAACTAAAGAGAATAAGAAGGAAAGAATAGGGACTTGGCGGAAAACCTTAATGCTCTAAGAAAACATTCAGGGTAAGGATGCCTACACCTTGTCAACAACATGCCATCACAAACAGCTGGCTATCGTGCAAAAATAAGGTGGTATCGGCGAGACAGCTTCCTTACGGCTTTCACTGTCCAGCGTCATAATCAGCCATTACCCCGCAGATAACTCAACACATGTTAAACAAGCAGTGAAACTAGGAGACGGGCAGCAGTAGCGCCACTGGTGCCGACTGCGAGTTATGTCCTGCAGTCTCTAGCCAAGCACAAGGCGAGTTACGTGGACTCCAGGCCGGAAGACGGGACGGACCGAAAGCACCAAGTTTGATCATCAGTGACTTTATTTCCCGCTGTCAAGTCAAGATTTGTCCACCTCGAGCTTTATGCCACCCTACATTTGGCAGGCAAAACGGCCCTCCTCGGTAAGCGGTGACCGGACATACGTAGTACGTGCCCAAAACAACGCAACCTATTCAGTGCTGTCTGTTGTTCTAAGGAACTAGCATGGGTATCAATGCCTACGCATATCAACGCTGCGCACACGCTGGTGCCACCCGACCCCAGCAATGCTCCGCACACAGCGACGAGCAAAGGCTTGAGGGCGCCTCAGATCTCTAGACCGAAGGCGATAAGTCTCACTGTAATAGATTAGGACGGACCTCACTGTGGCCTGCTAACGCAGCTTTTTAGACGAAGGGAAACCCATTTCTGACGTCACAAATGTCGAACATTCAAGAAGGCAGTTCTGGTTTTTGCAACAGGTGAATTGACTTCAGTTGCTACGAGCCCATCGTTGCTGATGCAGCTGCCAAGGTAAGCGAATCAATCAACTACCTCGAGTTCCTCCTTATCTAGAGTCAAGCGGTCATCAAATGGCTAGTGGTCCAGCACTGAAGGTGCGAAGCGCATACAAAATAATGGGACCACTTTAGAGAGGCTATTCAGGGTTGATTGGGCTAAACCAACATCGTTAGGCAGCAAGTCGACATCGTCCACAAAATTAACATCAACTAGCCTATCAGCAGGCAGCACCACAACGCCAGCATCGCGAGACCCCGCAAGGGAAAATTCCATGATGGAGTACACGATGAAAATGAGCAAAATTGGGGTAACTGAACAACCCTGACGAAGGACACATGGTCGGAAAGCTATCCGATAAATCACCGTAGACTCTGACGCAGGCAGTAGTGTTCGAGTACAGAGCACGTAAGATTTCCATATAGTTCATAAGAAGATCTTTCCGCGAAAGTAGCTCGAACAGAATGTATCGATCGACAGATTAGAAAGCACTCTTGAAGTCGAGGAACACAGCTATTGTTGGTCTGCGATATGCGTGGCGCTGCTCTAGCACTTGCCGCAGAGTGAATATGTGACCTATACAGTTACGTCCTGGGCGGAAACATGCTTGTTCTTCCCTAATCCGGAATTCCCGTTCCGCAGTGAGGCGACGAACGAGAACTGAGACCAGTAAATTTGGCACCACCGGTGTCAGGCTAATATCTCTGTGGTTAGCAGAGTCTGTGCGACTGACCTACTTGATAATCGTATCACTCCAATTAACTGGTAAAGTCTCCTTCCATGCAAATTCGAACAGGGAGGTCAATGCTTTACAGAGGACCTCAGTTAATCACTCAACAACAGCAGCCGTACATCAGCCGTTTGAGCTGACGCTTCGCTGCTATACAACTACGATGACCTATGGAATAAAGAATAAGAAGAGGGAGAGAAGGGGGACTTAACTGAAAACCTAAATGCCCTAAGCAAACATTCAGGGCCAAGGCGCCTACACCTTGTGTAGACAAGCTGGCCATCGTGCAAAAATGAGGCGGCAACGGCGAGACAACTTCCTTACGGCTTTCACTGCCCCGCGTCAAAATCAGCCATTATCCCGCAGATAACTCAGCACCAAATACACCTTAAACAGGGAATCCGATTAGGAGACGGCAGCAGACGCACCACTGGTGTCGGTTGCGAACCATCTCCTGCAAAGTCCCGAGCCAAGCACAAGGCGAGTCACGTGGACTCCAGCCCGGAAGACGAGACGGACCAACGGCACCCAATTTGGTTGTCAGTGACTTCATTTCCCGCTGCCAAGTCAACTTCTGTCCACCTCGAGCTTTGTGCCACCCTACATCTGGCACACAAAACGGCCCTCCTCGGTAAGCGGTGACCGGACATATGTAGTACGTGCCCAAAACAACGCAACCTATTCAGTGCCATTTGCTGTTCTAGAGAGTTAGCATGTTTATCACTACCAAGTACTTGTCTACGGACAACATCGTTGCGGACACGCTGGTGCCATCCGACACAAGCCATGCTTCGCAGACAACGATGATCAAATACTTGAAGGCGCCTCAGATCTTCAGACCGAACGGGCCAAGTCTCACTACCATACAGCAGAACGGCCCTCACTGTGATCTTGTATATACAGCTTTTCAGACGAAGGGAAACTCCCTTCTGTCGCCAAAGATGCCGAAGGTTCAAGAAGAAAGCTCTGGCTTTTGCAACGCGTGAGCTGACGTCAGTATCTATGCGCCCATCGTTGCTGATGCAGCTGCCAAGATAAGTGAATTGATCAACCACCTCGAGCTCCTCGTTAGCAAAAGTCAAGGGGTCATAAAGTGGCTGGTGGTCCTGCAGCAACACTTTGCACTTTGAAGGTGCGAAGTGCATACCAAATAATGGGACCACTCTGGATAGGCTATCAAGGGTTGATTGTGCCGCCCCAACATCGTCGAAAAGCATGACGATATCGTCCGCATAATCTAGGTCAACTAATCCTTCACCAGGCAGCACGTCAACGCCTATATCGTGAGATTCCGCAAGGGAATACTCCATGATAGAATCCACCACGAAATTGAACAAAAATGGGGAAATCGGACAACCCTGACGAACGTAACTTGTGGTCCGAAAGCTATCCGATAGGCCACCGTAGACTTTGACGCGGCCTGTAGTGTTCGAGTATAGAGCACGTAGGATGTTCACATATTTCGTGGGAACACCTTTCCGCGAAAGTATTTCGAACAGAATGCATCGATCGACTGAATCGAGCGCATTCTTGAAATCAAGGAACACAGCTATTGTCGGTCTGCGGTATGCGTGGCGCTGCTCTAGCACTTGCCGCAGAGTGAATATATGGTCTATACAGCCATGCCCTGGGCGGAAACCTGCGTGCTCTTCCCTAATCCGAGATTCCCGTTCCACAGAGTGAGGTGACGAACGAGAATCGAGGCCAATAATTTTGTCACAACTGGTGTTAGGCTAACACCGCTGTGATTAGAACAGTCTGTGAGACTTCCCTTCTTGTATAATGCCACTATGATCGATTCGTTCCCATCAGCCGGGACACTCTCTTCGTTTCAGATACGTTCGAATAGGGAGGTCAGTGCTTTGCAGAGGACCTCACCTCCATCCTTAAATAGTACAGGTGAGAGGGAAACCGGGCCAGCGGTACGAAAACGATTGAGGGCTGTGATCGCGTTTCGGACCTCAGCCTCCGACGGAGGCTCTAAACTAACCGTCCATGGCTCGTCCTGCATCACCTGAGTAGGAAGTGGTCCGGGGAGCAGGGGGCCAGGTGAACTGATCTTCAAAGCGTTCAGCCCAACGAGCCATACGGCGCTCCTTATTGTGTATCAGCGCACCCGCGCTGTCTCTGATTGTGTCACTGACGCCTGGTTTTCTGGGACCAGTGGTGCGGCTTAGCTGGAAGAGCTTCCGGTAATTGCCTACTGCTCCGGCCTTCTCCATTTCTTGAGCCCGACTGGTCCACCAGGCTTCCTTGCTAGCGCGCAGACTCAGCTTTCGTTGGCGACTAATAGTTCGTCCGGTTATATTGAGTCAGTTGGAAATTTTCTTTTGGGTTCCAATATATTCATCAACTACTCGTATATCCAGTGACTGGTGCGGTGACGACTGATAGTAGCACAAGTTACTATTCCTGACAATAGAAGAGAAACGAACTATAATGAGCGTGCAAGAGAACAGAACCTAGATAGGCACTCCAAGTCGATAGGTAAACTTGCACCGGCGTAACGGAATGATCCGTTTGGCCCACAATCGATGGACCGCTGGGTCAAAGGTGCGTACTACACTGCACTTTCGCATGTGCATTCCACTTACAAAGTAAGGTATTGTTGCGAGAATGTGTGGACACGTTACCGAACAGCAACTGGAAGTGGTCCGTAGGTTCATTTAACTAGGTAGTTGTAACACCACTGGCGGTCACATCAGTGAAAAAGTTACTTCGCGTATCAGCAATGCCCTTGTGGTTTTCCAGAGGCTCAACCAATTATGAGGACGGCGGGACATCAGCCTGTCAGTGAAAGGTAGGATGTATAACGCTGTGATAAGACCGGTGTTACTGTGTCCAGTTCCCACTGAGGACATTAACCGGCTAGCAATGTTTGGCCACTGTTGATTGCGGAGCAATACTCACATCTAATGGAAACACTGCGTGGGTAATGCTAAAGTCGGCCAGTTGGTATTTGGCAAGAGACCCCGTGGCGTCTCAATGAAATGTTTATTGAAGTTTAACAGCTCCCCTTGACTTAGTTATGTCCTCTGTACGCCAGTCGACTACTCTCCTCGACATGCGTCAAACGCCGCCGCTGCACTCAACGAGATGGACTGTGAGGTGGCCATTCGATAATGAGACATAGTTATAAAAGTGAAGAAAAGACTCGGTCTTCTCGGATGTAGTCTCGGGATAGTTACAGCACTGGTTAGAGATCTTATCGGATATGGTGCAATCTCGCAACCAGTGACGCTCCTACATTCGGTTCATATTCCACCCCGATTAATGCTACTCATTTCTTTCGTAATCTACTTTTCCTTATATATTCATGTTCTTGGCAACTGGATATACCGCACCTCAGTGCTAGGATCACTGTTGTTCAATTAAACCGAACTGGATACCTCTAATTCACACTTGCGAACTCTGTCATCGAGATACATCAAGACAGATGAGGCTAGCAGGTAATAGTCGACCCCGACTACTTCTTCCACTTGTTCCTTTTCACCCAACTCATCGAATTTTCCTTGTGTTCTGCATCACTCTTCTCACCATTGTTATTCCATGGCGACACGAGTCGTGGCAACTCCACCCACTGCAGCACTTCTCTTCTAAGATATCAGTAACCCTAACCCCAACATGAACTGAGCTGCGAGCGACCTCCCAGTACCTCAGTCGCATTGTACAACAGGCGATGTACTGCTGACATCTGCAGAGTTCCTATTAGTCAATGCTGCAATGACTGATTCGAGCCAGCATAGTTTCGTGGGCAACAGCTGAGAAGACGCGGACGTTTATGTCTTATAGCTATGCCGTAAGAGTAGAGTCTATGATCGGTGCACAGTGGGAAAAACATTGTCACTATCAGCAAAAAGAGCGGTGAATTAGAAACGGTCTACTAGACAAGAGTCTAAGGCAAGCATATCAAACACTCGACCAGCAGGCTGCACATAGGATAATACAATTTGGCTCCTTAACCCGAAATGCCGAGTTTGTACTTTAAAGAGGACACAAGTGCGTCACTCACCGAAATCAATCGAGCTTTTTACACTTGGTAGTGATCCATCATCTCAGAAACAATTGCAAACGCACAAGCGAAACACGATCGCAATCACAAGGCAAGTGAATTAAGATCTCGATAGACAGATAGGACGCTAACTTTTAAAACCCCATGTCTATGCAGCAAGCTTGTTCTGACCAAGCAGAACCATGCCTTCCAGAAAAGTTTCGAAGACTGAGGAAAATTTTCCCCAAGGATAATGGCAATATTCTGTTCTACCAGTGTGCGAATAGATGTTTTCCCTCATGAAATCGACAAACTGTGCGGACAATTAGGGCAACATGTCAACACTTGAAAACGCGGGGAGACTGGACCTTAACGTGACGCGATCTTATGCGCGCCACAATGATCCATTGAGCAATGCTGGGTAGTGCTTCTTGAACCTTCAGAGCCACCCATACCAGATTGATTAATGGGTAGAGGCTAGACAAACTGAGTCTCCTGGCCCCACGAATTGGCGGCTGGAAGTGGTACTTTACTCCATAAAATGCACTCTGCAGTAAGCTGACAAAATCACGTTGCCTGAGTTTTGAACCAAAAGCTTTGGTGAAAACACTACATAACCCTATAAAAAAACTATATAGGCCTGAGCAACCTGATGGAATCGGGCCTATGCGATACCATGAAGCTCTCCATAAACAATTTCCCAGTATTCCAGCCGTTGTATGACAGTCAACGGCGCTCTACCCGCAGCATCGAGGTGGGGATGCTACTGCACAGATCCACCCGTCATCTTATTCCCTCACTTGCGCTTTTTCACCCTTATCGTCCTACCTCCACTTTTATCCCCCCGCCATTTTCAATCCCCCAATCCTTGGCCCTTCCCACCTTGCTTCAATAGTTGCTTGTCTTTTGGTTTCAACTCACAGTCACAGGGCATCGCTCGAAGCCAGTCAACAAGTTCATGTTCAACCAAGCGGACGACCTTAGTCCATTTGGTTCGCTTTGGAGTCCTCCATGAGTTTGCAATGCCTCAACGTGCGCACTTTGCTATAGATTGGCCAACAGGCAGCATTTGCTCGCGCATTAGAGACTCTATCGATCGATATTTGCTGTTTATCAGCAACCCGCCTGAAAGATACAAGCTGCGTGCTTACCCTGCGTTTCCCCACATGCGACATTGGTGACACATTCTCATTGTGCCTGCTTGGGATTGACGCAGCTGCGAATTCCGGTCAAGTTGGCGTGGGCATTGTTTTGAGCTTTCGGGCTGAAGCTGCCCTGATCGATTGGATCCCAGTCGACATCCGGATGTGCGCCGTTACATTCGCTGGCTCGAAGTCTTACAGAAAAAAAAACAGTGTTTGTTTTCATTGCAGCCTACGCACCCACAAACTGCAGAACAGATTCGGTGAAACATAATCTCTACCACTAAGTTAACGGGTACCTTGGTTACATCTGCAACATCAGAAGGGGGTTTTCACAAGCCAGAAACCGTGTGTACAATGCCACGGTGAGGGTTACTTTATTGTATAGATTGAGAATAAGCCCCTTCGGCCTGAGGATCTGAAGCATTTTCTTGCATCTGATCATGCTGCTTACGAAACACTGCTGGTTTCGGATGGTGCCATCGTGGTTAGAACGATAATGTGCACAGACGGACACTAGGCAGAGATAGTGAGGTTATTTCTTTCTAGCAACAAATAATGCTGAGTAAGTTTGGTTGGCTTGCGCACGATCAACGAATGCTCGGCCACCACTTACTGAGTAAAGCAAGGTTTTGCTTGCTAGATTTAAGAGCGCAAAAGTGGAGGTGGGGAAAAGTTAACTTGGCTACGGGAAATGGAGTTACTGACGACTAAACGGTGCATCAGGTCCGTCCCGACTTCCTGGCTAGAGTCCGCATGATCAACTCTATGGTCGACCCGATACTTTGCAGGACACTGCTCGCGACCGAACCAATGGCGCATTTGCGGCCGTCGCTTAGTCGATTTGTTTCATTATAATATGTCAAATCATCATCATCATTACAAGTACACGTTAGCTGAGGATGAGAAAGACACCTCACCTAATGTGCAATACAAAAAAGCAGATACTAAAAAATTGTACCATAAAAATTCTAAGTAAGTAATATGAAGTTAAATACAATAGTATGCGTTTTGTATGTGATCCAGATTGGAGGGGGCATCTAAGAGGGGAGGGGATGGACAAAGAAGCTCACAAGGCAAAAGCCATTGGGGCCGGCTCTTCGCTATATCAGCAAGTGTGTCCAACCAAACGTGTTCATCCTCCTTAGGACCCAAGTCAAGCAATTGTGACACACCAACCGAGGCCAGTTTCGAAGTGAAGGTTTTCATTTCTCTCGACCAAATCATCGCTTAGCCTCCCCTCCTCCTCTTCCAACCGCACCCCCGGCCCGCAAACAATACATGTCGCGGGATTCGGTGTGCTGGCATGCAAAATACGTGGCCCAGCCATGGAGCCTGGTGCGTGATATAACGGTGCCGAGCGGTTCACTCGTTCTTCCTGCACTAAATACGCAACGCTGAACACGCTCATTGCTCATGCGATGCTCCCACCAGACATGAGCTAAGCTGCGGACGCAGCGATGATTGAATGTGACCAGCTTCTTTATATCTGTCGATCTGATGGGCCAGGTTTCACAACTGTATAGGAGAGTTGAACGGACGGATGCATTATAAACTCTGCCCTTCGGAGCGAGGGTCATGTCGCGTCTGCGCCACAGGTGCTGGGGACTGGCAAAAGCACCTCGAACTTTTTCTATACGGTTCATAATCTCAGCTTTCATCTCACGGGCGCTAATATAGCCGCCCAGATACTTGAATTCCTGAACGACTTCTAGCTGATCAGCACCAACAATCAATGCAGGGGTGGGAAACTGCTAATCTTGGAGGAGTTTGCATTTCGATGGAGCAAAGCATAGTGCAAAACGATTGACAGCCAGTGCTATTCGTTCCAGTGCTGCTTGGCACGTTTGGGAGTTGTCATAGATTAGGGAAATATCGTCCGCATACTCTAAATCAAAAAATCTGTCGCCAGGAAGTAGCTCCATACCTTCTAGGTTGTGTCCAGCGAATGCTGTTTCCATGACTTCGTCAACTGCGAAGTTAAAAAGGAAAGGTGACAGCGGGCAACCTTGTCTCACACCGCTGGAGATACTGAAGGGCGGCGACAGTTTGCCATAAACCCTCAGTCCGCCCGAACTATGCGCCTGCATCGTTTTGATAATGTTTACATATTTATCGGGCACATCTTTCGTCAGCAGACAGTCCCAAAGGGCACATTGATCCACGGAATCGAAGGCACCTTTGATGTCGAGAAATACGACAACGGTGCTCCGACATGGCCGTACTCCAACAATTCTGGCAAGAAGAAGATGTGAGCAATGCAGCCCTGACCTCGATGAAATCTGGCTAGATATCTAAGAATCGGACATTCACGAGTACAAGTAAGTCTGTGGAGAACGACAGACGCAAACGATTTAGAGGCAATTGAGATCAGACTGATCACTCTATGGTTATCGCATTTCGAACGGGAGCCTCCTTTGAAAATTGGGACTATGACGGAGTGGCTCCAGTCTGTCGGGACAGTCTCCTGCACGCACAGTTGCACTCATCATTATCATCATCAACAGCAGTACATCAGCCATTTGAACTGATGCTTCGCTGCCATACAACCATGAGGACCTATGAAATAAAGAATAAGAAGAGGGAGAGAAGGGGGACTTACCTGAAAACCTTAATGCCCCAAGCAAACATTCAGGGTCAAGAAGCCTACACCTTGTGTAGACAACATACCGTCACAAACAGCTGGCTATCATGCAAATATAAGGCGGTATCGGCGAGACAGCTTCCTTGCGGCTTTCACCGTCACGCGTCATAATCAGCCATTATCCCGCAGATAACTCAGCACCAAACATACTTTAAACAGGCAATCCGATTAGGAGACGGCAGCGGACGCGCCACTGGTGTCGGTTGCGAGCCATGTCTCGAGCCAAGCACAAGGCGAGTCACGTGGACTCCAACCCGGAAGACGAGACGGACCAACGGCACCCAGTTTAGTTGTCAGTGACTTCATGTCCCGCTGCCAAGTCAACTTCTGTCCACCTCGAGCCTTGCGCCATCCTACACCTGCTAGACTGAACAAGGTTCTCCTAGGTAAGCGGTGACCAAGCATGCGTAGCACGTGCCCGAGCCAACGCAACTTATTCAGTGCTATCTGTTGTTCTAGGGAGCTAGCATGATTATCACCACCTAGTACTCGCCTACGCACATCATCGTTGCGGATACGCTGGTGCCATCCGACACCAGCAATGCTTCGCAAACATCGATGATCGAAAACTTGAGGGCGCCTCAGATCTTCAGACCGAAGGGGCCAAGTCTCACTACCATACAGCAGAACGGCCCTCACTGTGGCCTTGTATATACGGCCTTTCAGACGGAGGGAAACTACCTGTCGCCAAAGATGACGCAGGTTCAAGAAGGCAGGTCTGGCCTTTGCAATGCGTGAGCTCACATCAGTTTCTATGCGCCCATCATTGCTGATGCAGCTGCCAAGATAAGTGAAATGATCAACCACCTCGAGTTCCTCGTTAGCAAGCGTCAAGGGGTCATCGAGTGGCTGGTGGTCCTGCAGGAACACTTTGCATTTTGAAGGTGCGAAGTGCATACTAAATAATGGGACCACTCTGGATAGGTTATTCAGGGTTGATTGTGCCGCCTCAACATTGTCGAAAGCAGTTTCATTAACAACTCGTGAAGTCATCTACTGGAGCAGGTTCCCCGAATTTGAAGAGGGCTGGGGCAATTCTATCTGCCTCTGCGGCCTTAGGTAATTTCAACAACCTGATCTCACGTTCCACTGCGTGTGAGAGCGGATCCAAGGAGATGGTCCAGGAAGAAGGGCGCTCAATGCCCGAAAGAGAAAGCGACAACAGATTGATTAAACTGCTTTGCAGTGTTCGGTACTATGATCCAAGCGTTTTGACAGGTTGTGGATCGACTGTGCAGTCAAGTCGCATATGGTCTTGCTAACACCAGGTCTCCTGCTACCTATTCCCAGTATCAAATAACTTACAAGGATTACCGACGGCAGCGGCTGTTTCCATCTCCGAGGCAAGAAGAGACTACCAGGCTTCGCGGTCTCTCTTTAAGCTATCACGCGGTATTGTTCTGAGATTTTTACGAGTCGCATTGTATTCGCTTTCAGCCGGAATACGTCGGCGAGCATCCAGATACTACATAGAAACCTAATGTCCAGGATGGAAATTTGATTTATCCCATGAAGACATGCCTGCCGATAGTGACGTTTGCCGAAAATGCGACCAAGGATCTTTAACCGTGTACAGTGGGCTCTTACTCAGCCTAAATACCAGCGTAGTTTGATACGCATTCAAAACACCTGACTTCGCCAACCGGCTAATGTCAATCCGTTCACACTGACGTTGCGGACCTCCAACGAAACGCACCCGAAGGTCGGCGCAAACAAGCGTATGATCGGAGTCAACATGCATGCTCCAGATTGAGCGACAGTTTTGGATGCAGCCTCTCCAGCGGTAACTGATCACGATGTGATCGATTTGCGTCCACGACTGGTCCAAAGATGGTGGCGCCAGGTCACACTTTTGCGGATGCTGGGTCGAAAGATAGTGCTTGCGAGAGAGAGACGATGACCCTCACACAGAAATAACAACCGCTTATTGTTATCATTGCGAGAGCCCAGACTATGTTTGCTGCAAGATTAAGCTCAGCAGAGGACAAATTTCCAACTTGGGCGTTTAGATAAAATGTAAGCACCGCAGTATCCGTAGTCTTACTGTGAGGAAGGAAATCGGTAAGTTGGTGATAGA
The DNA here is from genome assembly GCA_944474145.2 of Dicrocoelium dendriticum. Classification (NCBI taxonomy): domain Eukaryota; kingdom Metazoa; phylum Platyhelminthes; class Trematoda; order Plagiorchiida; family Dicrocoeliidae; genus Dicrocoelium; species Dicrocoelium dendriticum. Next base: position 80,512,159 of record OX104059.1, read on the forward strand.
AATTATCTTTCACCGAATCAGTGCTGTACTTTGTTCACGCGTAGGCCGCAATGGTAAAACGGGACCATTTGTCCCCGCGACTTCGAAGCACAGCATGAACCAGCTAATCTAACGGCGCACATCCGACTGTCGACTGGGATCCAATCGATCAGGGCAGCTTCAACCCGGAAACTCAAAACAATGTCGACGCCAGGTTGACCAGCATTTGGAGCTGCGTCATCGCCAGACAGGCGCAATGAGAATGTGTAGCCAGTGTCGCATGTGGGGAATCGCAAGGTAAGCACGCAGCTTGCATCTTGCAGGCGGGTTTCTGATAAACAGCAAATATCGATCGATAGAGTCTCTAGTGTGCGGGTAAGTGTTGTTTATTGGCCAAACCTTAGCAAAGTGCGCACCTCGAGGTATGCCAAAAACACAGCGGGGATGGAGAACGCCAAAGCGAACGAGAGGGACTAGTCGTCCGCTTGGTTGAACATGGACTTGCTGACTGGCTTCGAGCGATGCCCTGCGACTGTGTGTGCGTTGAAACTAAAAGACAAGCGACTATTGAAGCAAGGTGGAGGAGGGCCAAGAATTGGGGGATTGAAAATGGCGGGGGGATAAAAGTGAAGTTGAGGCGGGACGATAAGGATGAAAAAGCGCAAGAACGGGAATAAGAAGACGGGAAGATCTGAGCAGTAGCATGCAATCCGTTATCCACCCTGCTCGAGACAGCAGATAAGGCGCCGTTGATTGTCCTCTGCGACGGCCAGAGCATCAGGAAATTGTTAGAAGAAAGATTCATTGTCTGTTACTGTATTATCTCTGGGGTGATGGCCGATTAGAACGCGGGACAGTGAAGGAAGCAAGAAGGCGGTTTCGCCGACACTACTTTATCTTCGCATAGTGGCCAACCATGTTTTTGATCCTGAATGTTTGCTTGCGGTAGTTAGGTTTTGTACTATGCTTCCTTCTTTTCCTCTTAGTGTTCCTCACTCCATAGGTAAAGTAGTGATGCGGCAGTGGAAAATCAGTGCGAGCCGCTTACGCCGTGTTGATGTCTTTAATGATGATGATGTATGTAATCCCTACCCATTAGGTAGGAGTAGCTGATGAGTAGCGAGAGATTCGAGTCTGCTGCCACTGGAAGCACTTCGACGAATTCAAGCAGGACGTAACGCGCAATATCAAAATGATGTTAGCGCCGAAACACTAGCGGTAAATAGCTCGACTTAATAGACAGCAAATAAAATAAGTGTGGGAAGAAGTGACATAATTCACACCAAAGCTAACCTGTTGAATGCCTTTCGGATAGGAGCAAACCGCATGGAATCCGACTGAACAGGTGTAGGACCAGGTTGGAAGGATATTTTACTTGTGGAGTTTGAAATAACAGAGGACTCCATTGCGCGTTGGGTACCAATGCCATGCGGTCCACCTTGCGTCGAACGCCAACGTGGGTACTAGTGTGTGTGTGTGTGTGTATAAAGGTGAGCAAACAGTATAAGCAAGGAGAAGGGAAAGTGGTGATCTTAATCGTTATCGTCATCAGCGACAACAATAGTACATTAGCCATCTAAACCGGTGCTTCGCTGCAGCAAATACAATAACCTGAGAAACGAAAAATAATAGGAGTGAAAAGCGCGACATAGCGTAAAATATTGATGGCTTAAGGAAACATTCAGGATCAAAGCGCCTACACCTTGTCAACAACATGACGTCATAAGCGACTGGCTATTGTGCAAAAACAAAGTGGTATCTACGAGACGGTTTCCTCCGGGCATACGGAGGACATGACCTAGCCAACGTAACCGATTAAGATTCCGCAAACACTCGAATGAGGCACTAGAAGGTTTCTTGCTAAAATTCAACTGGCGGACCTCAGCATTTCTCACCGGGGGACAAATACCCCGCAAGTACCGGTGGTCAAACACGCTTAAGCGTTTAATATCTTCACTGCGAAACTGGCCATGATGGAGTTGACGAGGAACCTGAACAAAAGTGGGGGAAGCAAACAAACCTGATGAACGACACTTGTTTTCGGGAAGATATCCAACAGTTCACCGCTGATCCTGACCCAGCCTGTGGTGTTCGTGTGCACAGTGAGTAAAATGTTTACATATTCTATGGTCATAACATTTCGCAGTTTTTCTATCAGAATGAATCGATTCTCTGGGCCGAACGCACTGCTGAAGTCCGGTTCGAGTGACGTCAGAACACCCGCTGGTGAGTGAATATGTGGTCTATACATCATGTGCGGAAACCTGCCTTATCTTCTCTTGTCTGGGATTCCCATTCCACAGTGAACTGTGTTCTTACATCCTCTCTAAACACACCCAAAGTTGCAAAATGTTCTCGACTTGTGAGGAATTTGCTTCTTGGATCAAAAACATGATTCCTTGAAAGAAAGCGGTCTTGTGCAACCGTTGGATCAGTTCGCTCCTCTTCATCCTAAAAAGCATCTAAACAAGCCACAATGGCGGAGCAGAACCGATACAGCGATTAAACGAGGCAATGCTAAGTAGAAAATTTCCACAAGTCCCGAGGTTTTTGATCTTTACTGCAGTACGAAAAAAGTAGAAACTAAGCCATTAAATTGCAACGTCAAGCCAAATAGTCACATGAGCTGAGGCTAGCGCAGATAGTAAAAACGAATCCCAAGTGTTACTATGGTTATGTTCAGTCGAAAGTTTCCCTAAGGGTGGTTGGTTGTCTGACTACGGAGGATGGTAATCAGGCTGTAGAAGACGTCGATAAAGTGGAAGTGCTGCAGCGTATCACCCAGAATTTACACCACAGCGACAATGGGTATAGCATGCCATCACAATTACACTGCTCAAATGCACATACAATGCCAGACATCGCACGCACTGTCCCGGAGGTATTCACAGTATTGACTAACTTGAAACCCTATAATTCAGCTGGTTCTGACAATGTACATTCCGCCATCGTGAAGCCACTAGCGGAGATTCTCCAGCATCCAGTTACGGAATGGTACAATATGTCACTTCAGGAAGACAAGCTACCACGAGACTGGAAGGAAGCGATCATAGTTGCAATCCACAAGGGAGGTCTAAATCGGCTCCCCTCAACTATACGCTTGTAAGTTTGACCAGCGTCTTGCTTAAATGTTTGGAGAAACTCATAAGGAACCGGATTTGTAAGCACTTGGCCGAGCACAACCTAATTAGAGCCACACAGTATGGTTTCATCAGGAAGAAGTCGCACTTCACAAACTTTTTGTGCTTTCTGGATGAGATTTCTCAATGTTTCGATAGTGGTGTGTCGGTAGAAGTGTGTTATCTGGACTTTAGTAAGGCTTTTGACTCAGTGAACCATTGAATCTTACTCGAGAAATTAACGTGGTTTGGGATGCACCCCAAACTGGTTTTAGTTTTAACGTGTAAGAAGTTTTTGTGTCAAAACCGGTGATGGGAGCTCGTGTGGGCAGGGCTTGTAGTAGCGTCCCCCAAGGCTCGGTACTGGGACCTCTGTTATTCCTGATGTTTATTAATGATCTGGTATCTCTGAATGAAAACCCCCGCTACATTTTTGCTGATGACCTGAAGTTGGTCAGCGGGGGTGATCGTGAAGCCCTTTCTAAGGACAAAGCCACGGTAGTCAATTGGTCGAATCAATGGGACTTATCCCTCAATACTAATAAATGTCAGTTATTGACTGTTAAGAATGATGAACTTACAGTCCAGACTTCCTCGGGGTCCTTGACACTGCAGGCTACTAGCCAAGCACGTGATCTTGGAATTAACATGGTAAACAATTTCAAATGCTCCGCATAGTGTCGCTATGCTGCCAACAAGGCGCGACGGGAGCTATTTCGTCTCATGCGAACGTTGTGTAACAAACCAGAAGTTTTCCTTCCGTTGTATAAAGCAGTGGTTAGACCACATCTAGAGTAGTGTTCAGGCTTGAACGCCTTAGTTACGTAGCGACTCCATTTGCACAGAAAAAAACCCAAAAACTGGCGACTAAAAGGATCGAAGGTCGGCGTGAAAAAACATATGATGACTGTTTAAGAAACTTAGGGTTGTTTTCTATCGACACAGACTGAGAGGTGACCTTATTAAAAGGTTCAACAGGTTGAGGGGTCTCAGTGGGATTAATCCTACAGATTTGTTTCAGCTGGCTACGTCTGACCATTTGCGTGGATATCAGCTTAAGCTCACACAGCAGAGGTCTCGGCTGGACATAAGGGGGAAATGTTTCACAAATCGTGTCCTGAGCACCTGGAATAGGCTTCCTTTTAATGTAATGGAATGTGAAACTGTAGGAGCCTACAAACGTGGCTTAGATGAAAGTTAGCCAGATTTCTTTCCGAATTACTGTAATTTTACTAAAAGGATAGGCAATCAGTGAGGCACTACTGATTGTGGTAAACCGGCTGGTATCGTGCTCCAAAAGCAACTGTGGCAGTCTATCAGATTGCCTTAACGTGGTGCGACGGTTTGCGTACCTCAATGATCCATTGAGCTATACTGGGTGATGCCTCCGAGCATCTTGAGAGCTACCCCTACCAGGTTGGTCAATGGTGAGAAGTCAGACAAACTCAGTCTCCTGTTCGATCGTACAGTACTGTGGCAGTGCCTTCTGAGGAACGGTGTCCCCGAGAAGTTCGTCTCCATACTGCGCGCTCTATACAGTCTGACCTCGCGCAGGGTTAGGGCTTATGGCAAGCTTTCGCCTACCTTTGTGGTCTCCAGTGGAGTTCGACAAGGATGCCCTATCTCTCCGTTCCTATTCAACTTTGCCATTGAGGATGTCCTGAAGAACGCTCTGAGCGATTCGTTGAACGCTGGCGTTGAGCTCCTCCCAGGTAGTCGAGTTGTTGATTTGGATTATGCTGATGATATCGTCTTGCTGGGTGACGATCCACAGGTCGTCCAACTTGCATTAAACCGCTTGACGATTGAAGCATCAAAGTACGGTATGTGCTTTTCGCCATCCAAATGCAAGGCTCTCCTTCAAGACTGGCAGGTGCCTCTGCCTGCACTCACGCTTGCTGGTGAGACACTGGAGGTTGTGGAGAGCTTTGTCTACTTGGGAAGTTGCATCACTGCTGGCGGGGCTGTTGGAGACGAGATTTCGATGCGCATCTCGAAAGCACGACTCGATTTTTCTAGGCTGAGGCATTTGTGGCGTCGCCACGACATTCGTCTCTCCATCAAAGGGCGGGTCTATTGTGCAACTGTTCATGCTGTACTGTTGTACGGATGCGAGACTTGGCCCATTCGTAAAGATGACTTGCGCAGGCTATCCGTCTTCGAGCACCGCTGTCTGCGATCCATTGCCCGTGTGTGGTGGCAGCACCACGTAAGCAATGTGGAAGTTAGACAGCGTGTCTTGGGACGTGGAAGTCACTCGCTCGAGGAGTTCATCTCACTGCATCAACTGCGGTGGTTGGGACACGTATTGCGCATGCCTGTCCAGCGTTACCCCCGTCGTGCATTGTTTGCACTTGCTGGACAGGGCTGGAAGAGACGGTCTGGTGGACAGCCTACAACATGGAGAAGCCGCATGAAAAAGTTGACGAAACAATTGGCCTCGGCCGGTTGTTGTCGACTACCTGGTTGGGGTCCGAGAGACGAGGATACTTGCTGGTTGAAAACCTTGGAAGTTATGGCTCAAGATCGATGTCAATGGCGGACGTGTGCATCAGTGTGTTGCGGTGTCCCTTCCTCCTCCCCCTAAAAAAGAACAAACTGAAAAAATTTTCAAAAACTGTGAGTGGTAAACTTGACAAAAAAAAGCATTTCTTGTTGCTCTTTTCTTATTATTCATATTGTTTTCCTATTCAGCCATGATTCCGATGGCACAATATCTGTACCACAGATTGTGTATAAGATATATATATATATATATATATATATATATATATATATATCCTCCAGGTTAGGGGTTTGAAATGGGATGGCGTCCATTTCTGTAAAATTAAATCACTGCCACCCCGCTGCCTTGCGGACAGGCTTTTGAGCCAAAGGCTTTGGATGAGGACCCTAATCGTCCTCCTGTCTAGGTCTGGGCGCCCTGGCAGTATCTCAGCCCACATACAACCATGACATTTTCTTCAAACATAAACTTCATCCTGCATCGGCCGTCGCGCAGATTATCAGGGGTCGCCTTATCTGCTGCATACAGCAGGGCGGATAAGCGAAAACATGCTATTACTGGCGCCTCCCTTCTTTCTTTTCCACCTTTTACTCCCATCCCGGCCCCCATTACTAACCTTCCTTCTATAATTCCCAGCTTAATTGACAGCAACCGAAGTGCTACTGGAGTAGAACCATCTGCAGCCACCATCCCACAGCACCTATCGGACGCCTATCGGCAAAAATCCCTTATAAGGCCACGCTGTCCCATTTCCATGGCGACATTCAACGTCCGCACTCTAAGACACACAGGTTAACAGGCTGCAGTCGCACGCACCTTGGACACACTGGGTGTTGATGTGTGTTGTGTGTCCGAAACTAGAATTAATGACCTTGACGGGGTTATTGAATTAACTGCACCCGGCTTATCCTCTCGTTGTTGGTTGCACGCATCCGGAGACGCCGATGCAGCACTCACGGGTCAAGCTGGTGTAGGTATCATTCTAAGCTCCAAGGCTGAGCCATCGTTGGCTGATTGGATTCCGGTGAACAGCCGTTTATGTGTAGCCCGTTTGACGACATCAGCTAAGGTGAATTCACGAAGTAAAACAAAACGCTGTTTGTTCGTGATTTCCGCTTATGCTCCCACCGACTGCAGTTCTAATGCAGTCAAGGACACTCCCTATCACGAACTGAACGCCCTACTATGCAGTGCTACTAGTTCAGATATTATAGTACTTGCAGGGGATATGAACGCACAAGTAGGGCGTCTGAGCTCTTCAGAAGCTCAGCTGGGTGGTAATTATGGACTTAACTCCGAACGGACTGACAACGGTGAGCGTCTGCTGCAACTGTGTGCGGAGCACCAGTTGTTTCTTAGTAGCACTGCTTTTAGACACAGTGGGCGCCGAAGTGCCACTTGGCGTCCTCCTGTGGCTGGTCAGCGATGGACCCAAATTGACCACATAGTCATAAGTTACAGGTGGCGTGGTTCCATCCTGGATTGCCGCTCGTACTGGAGTACCTGTGTCGACTCTGATCATGCCTTGGTGCGCTGTGGTTTTTCCGTGAACTTTACTGGAAGGCGCACAAAGCGTCTCCTCTGATTGGCAACGGAGAAATGGTCCCAGCCCTCGGTCAGGCAAGCCTATCAAGTACTGCATACCGAACTTTCGCTGTCTTGTCCTAATGACACTGAACTTTAGTGGAATAGAATCTCGGCTGCCATGCAGGACGCAGGAGCATCTGCTTGTGGCACTATCCATCGTACTAGTATCCATTGTACTAGTCACTGGATATCCGAGAGGTCCGTGAACCTGTTGGAAGCTAGAAGACACCTCCCGGCTGGCTCTAAACACAATGTGACCAGTCGGGCTATTAGGCGTGAACTAAAGCAGAGCCTACGTGCTGACAAGGAAGCCTGGTGGACCAGTCGGGCTCAAGAAATGGAGAAGGCAGGAGCAGTAGGCAATTACCGGAAGCTCTTCCAGCTAATCCGCACCACTGGTCCTAGAAAAGCAGGCGTTAGTGAGACAATCAGAGACAGCGCGGGTGCGCTGATACACAATAAGGAGCGCCGTATGGCTCGTTGGGCTGAACACTTTGAACATCAGTTCAGCTGGCCCCCTGCTCCCGGACCTCTTCCTACTCAGGTGATGCAGGACGTGCAATGGACGGTTAGTTTAGAGCCTCCGTCGGAGGTTGAGGTCCGAAACGCGATCACAGCCCTCAATCGTTTTCGTATCGCTGGCCCGGATTCCCTCCCACCTGCGCTATTTAAGGATGGAGGTGAGGACCTCTGCAAAGCACTGACCTCCCTATTCGAACGTATCTGGAAGGAAGAGAGTGTCTCGGCTGATGAGAACGAGTCGATTATAGTGGCAATATACAAAAAGGGCAGTCGCACAGACTGTGCGAACCACAGGGGTATTAGCCTAACGCCAGTTGTGACAAAATTACTGGCATCGATTATTGTTCGTCGCTTCACTGCAGAACGGGAATCTCGGATTAGGGAAGAGCACGCAGGTTTCCGCCAAGGACGTGGCTGTATAGACCATATATTTACTTTGCGGCAGGTGTTAGAGCAGCGCCACGCATACCGCAGACCGACAATAGCTGTGTTCCTCGATTTCAAGAGTGCGTTCGATTCAGTCGATCGATCAATTCTGTTCGAAATACTTGCGCGAAAAGCTGTTCCCACGAAATATGTGAACATCCTTCGTGCTCTATACTCGAACACTACAGGTCGCATCAGGGTCTATGGTGTCCTATCGGATAGCTTTTCGACTACAGGTGGCGTTCGTCAAAGTTGTCCGATTTCCCCGTTTTTGTTCAATTTCATCGTGGATTCTATCATGGAGTGTTCCCTGACGGAATCCAACGATGTAGGCGTCGAAGTGCTGCCTGGTGAAAGGTTAGTTGACCTAGATTATGCGGACGATATCCTCTTGCTTTTCGACGATGCTGCGACGGCACAATCAACCCTGAATAGCCTGTCCAGAGTGGTCCCATTATTTGGTATGCACTTCGCACCTTCAAAGTGCAAAGTGGGCTGCAGGACCACCAGCCACTTGATGACCCCTTGACGCTTACTAACGTGGAACTCGAGGTGGCTGATCATTTCACTTATCATGGCAGCTGCATCAGCAATGATGGGTGCATAGAAACTGATGTGAGCTCATGCATTGCAAAGGCCAGAGCTGCCTTCTTGAACCTGCGGCATCTTTAGCGACAGAAAGGAGTTTCCCTTCGTCTGAAGGGCCGGGTATACAAAGCCACAGTGAGGGCCGTTCTGCTCTATGGTAGTGAGACTTGGCCCGTTCGGTCTGAAGATCCGAGGCGCCTTCAAGTCTGATCATCGTTCTCTGCGAAGCATTGCTGGAGTCGGATGGCACCAGCGTATCCGCAACGATGATGTGCGTAGGCGAGTACTAGGTAGGGAGAATCATGCTAGCTCCCTAGAACAACAGATAGCACTGAATAAGTTGCGTTGGCTCGGGCACGTGCTACGCATGCTTGGTCACCGCTTACCTAGGAGAACCTTGTTCAGTCTAGCAGGTGTAGGATGGCGCAAGGCTCGAGGTGGACAGAAGTTGACTTGGCAGCGGGACATGAAGTCACTGACAACTAAACTGGGTGCCGTTGGTCCGTCTCGTCTTCCGGGTTGGAGTCCACGTGACTCGCCTTGTGCTTGGCTCGAGACTTTGCAGGACATGGCTCGCAACCGACACCGGTGGCGCGTCCGCTGCCGTCTTCTAATCGGATTGCCTGTTTAAAGTATGTTAGGTGCTGAGTTATCTGCGGGGAATGGCTGATTATGACGCGTGACGGTGAAAGCCGCAAGGAAGCTGTCTCGCCGATGCCGCCTTATTTTTGCACGATAGCCAGCTGTTTGTGATATCATGTTGTCTACACAAGGTGTAGGCGCCTTGACCCAGAATGTTTGCTTAGGGCGTTAAGGTTTTCAGGTAAGTGTCCCTTCTCTCCCTCTTATTCTTTATTTCATAGATCCTCATGGTTGTATGGCAGCGAAGAATCAGTTCAAATGGCTGATGTACTGCTGTTGATGATGATGATGATGAGATTGCCTTGGTCTTGATTGCCCAACTTTGATTTACCCGTATTGTTTCGTTCCACATGCCTATACGCTAATTTGTTTGCCCAGATGGATTAGGCTTGCGACTGATGAGATTAGTCGAAATTTTAACATATCGCAAGCTTTGCCTCCTACTTGTGTTGAACAGGGGGGTAAAGGTGGCACAATGTGTCAAGTTTCTAAAACGAGAGTAGCAAATTTCTCTCGTTCTCCTTTTTGTTTTCTTCGCAATAATACGGAGAATCAGTGTAACGTCGAAGTGCAGGGGCCTTAGTTCGCTTACCGGTGCAAGAAGCGAGAGGCTCGTTAGGCGAAAGCCTTTATCGTCCTCAGGAACTGACTTGGCCTGAGCTCATAAATTATAGTTCAGTACCACACCTAGATACTGCACAGATGTAGAGTGTAATCCACCGTCGTCAATAAACAGTTTGGGACACTGTAAGGACTTGCAGATACTTTGCTCCTTTGTGTAGCGAAAAAATAGCACGGCACGTTGATGCATGGAGAGACCGGTTACGAGCTTTGGACCAAATATTGAGGTCCTTCAAATGATCTTGCAGCCTGAGTGAGGAATCGGCGGTTCGATGATTAATGCCCAGGACAATGTCGTCAGTATAGTTTAGTAACGTCGCTTCCGTGGGGATTGTCATTGAGCTGACGTAAGCAGAAAAGACGACAGAATTGCTCCATGAAAAACACCGCAGTTGGTGATTAGTGGGGAAGAGCACCTGCTACAGTATCCTTAGCTTGGGCGCGACTTTAGGTGGACGCGTGGTAGCGAAGCGGCGTCGCGTACCGGCGTTCTGCTGACATCTATCTTCTATTATTTACGTCTACGGATGACCAGGCTCCTATTCTTAAGGAGTAATCCCATAGTATTGGGCACTGGTTAACGTTAGGTAGCAGGGTCAATCCATCTACGCTAGCTTAAGATCACAGCACAAGCCGAGTGGTCCGAGTTACGTAACGGTCGCAAATAAACATATATGTCAACCCGACTTTCAGTAGCGATGAAATTACGGTGCAAACTTCTGCCAGGCTCCAGAGATTACGTAGTTCTTGCAGGGCACAGAAACAAGGTTGGCGGCATCCGGTTTCGGATTTACCTGTCACTGTGGCCAGCCACAGGACGCCTGCGCCTACAGAGGAACCATAGATGGCTTGCGCTGCACCAGGCACAGCTCCAACCACACACCCCATATCCAGTGGTAAACCCGAAGAAGTAAGACCGGGAGGCATGTGGATGGGAGCCACGTTTCATCAACGGAGCCGGCCCACACTCCTTTACAGGCAAACACGAGCACGCTGTAGTTGAGAATCAGTAGCACACAAGGCGGTGGTTGGAACGTAGTCCGCTCTACACTGAGTGCATGGAACCATCCTTCGAGCCTAATACGATCATAAGGACCGTGCACCCCGTCCCATCCAGCAACGACACACTGTCTCCTAGAGTCAGTATGGACGAGGTAGTGGGCAATAGACAGGTAGGCACCTTGTCACCATGCACATCAAGCGCAGCCACACCGGGGATGTCAGACAACAGCCAATCATTTGAAGTGACATTATCAAATAAAATATATCTGTTAAAAAATACCGCCATGCAGACATAACTCTTCTCTAAATTAGCATATGAAGTAGGTTGGTTAGCAATCAGTCCGCGATAAGTACAAAATATCCAAAAGTTACTCAAAAAAGGCTACAAACGCAATCAAGTAACGTAGATAACCACAATTAGCGTAAGCAACGTGGTCAGTTAATAGAAGATTAGTCAGAACAAACCAAATAAAATGGAACGAAATTTATCCAGCTTAAAAAGACCTAGTTGAAGTGTAAGTTGGTTTAGCCCAACTACGGTGAAGAAGCATCATGAATGCAACATCAGCCGCAGTATAAGGCATCGTGGTAAAAGGTAAAGTGCCAGCATATTGCTGAGGGAGACTAACTGGCCCGAGGAAAGCGCTATGCAATGTTAAAGATGAAGCCCATTTCCTATGAACCAAGCGGTGGATCGGTCACTAATGTGATAACGTTTATGTGTTTGGGTACTATTAAATGCATTGAGAAAGTAAGTTGTCAGAAGAAAGATTAAACGTCAGTGCGAACAACGCATAACGATCGGTAAATCAGCCTGATTCTCTTAGCGAAAAAAATGCCGATGTAAAATTACCCATATCGGATGACCTAGATTAGAGAAGGGATATCAGAATGAAATTTACAATTTGTAGAGCGTAGCTGGGATATACTCCTTGCAACCGCAGAGTGAGGTGGTAAAGTGGGAACCTTTAAATGGGACCATCATATTTTCAGTAACACCGAGTGATTAACTCGCATTGTAGTGAAATGCGCACGCCTGGGTGACGATTGCCAAGGTTTTTTATATTGTAGAGAGAGAGAAGGGGAAAGATCCGTCGGCTCCTTCATCGCCCATTCATTAGCTGCATGACACGTGTGCTTGCTAACCTGTATTCACCAAGGGATCAACACAACTGCAGCAAAAACAGTGGAATCCAGGCGTTCTTAGTATGTAGTAATCCAACCGGTGCCTGAAAGATTCCTCTGAATGGGCACTGATAACATATTCCGGGAGGTTATTCCACTTATTCACGACCCGGGTAGACAATGTGACGTCGAAACGGGCGTGGAGCCTCTGCGGTTTAAACAGTTTCCAACTGTTACTCCGTGTCGAGTTAGCTATATTGAGTTGGAAGTACTCTTGCACCTCCGTCCCCCAGTCTCCTTTGAGGATGCGCCTTGTGTATATCAGATCCGCACGGCGACGACGATCGTCTAAAGGGAACAAGTTCATTCGCTGAAGTCGAAGGGATAAGACAAATCACGTAGCACTGATACTGACTTAGATCCACGCCGCTGAACCTTCTCGATTAAAGCGCACTCAAATTTTGTGAGAGGATGCAAAGCAGGTAGTCTATATTCCAATATTGGACGAACGTGGGAAGAAAACAGGAACTTGAAGATCTCAGGCGTCATTTTTGAAAATGACCTCTGCATGGCGCAGAGTACCCTGTTTGCGGAGACGACTTTCCGCAACGTATCCGGGATGGTTTTCAAATTAGGGGATACAATCACACTCGTCCTTCTCAGAAGCCGCATTGTCCAGCAAGAAACCACCAATGTGATAGGTGCCGAAAGGTACTGGAGAACCGACAAGAAGAACACAGCATGCCCTGGTTGAGAGGTAACTGCCATTTCACAGACCAGTCGTGTAGCAAATCAAGCGTCAGTTGTAATTTGTCTGACTCTAAGCCTAGATACTTCCGACCATAGTTTGAGGTCATCAGCGTAAATCAAACAGTCAGTTTGAAGCACTTCTGGAAGATCGTCGACGAAGATTTTGTAAAGTTCGGGACCAAGGAAGGAGCCCTGTGGAACCCCACTGGTCATGAGGACAGGCCCAGAAAGAACCTCATTGACCTTCACCCTCATAGTACGACCAAGCAGGAAATCAGCGATCCAGGAGAACATTGTCAGCAATGCCAATCTTCCGGAGCTTGATGAGCCGTTCATGTGGAATCCTAGCAAATACTTTGCTGAAATCAACAGAAACATCTGGGCGATTACCGGAATCCACTGAATGCCCACTTCTCGCGGACAAGTAGGTTGGTGATATAAGAGCATGTCCTCCGGAAACCATGCTGAGTAGGAGTAATGATGTCCAGACCCTCGAGATGAAGTTGAAAGGTTCTTTTAAAAATCCTTTCCATTGTCTTACAAATGATCGACGTCAGGCAGGTCGGTCTGTAATTAGCAGGATTCTCTTGGTTTCCTCCTTTGTGGATTAACTTCACAATACCTACTTTCCAAGCAGGTGGAAGGCAGCCAGCCTCCAGGGAGTGCTGAAACAATTAACAGATTGGCTCGGCGACATATTCAGCGACTGCCTTCAGGAACAGGGGATGTAATTCATCAGGGCCTGGCGAAGAGTTCGGGTCCAACTCGAGAAGAATTCCCAGCACTGTTCGCGGTGATTTCTATGTGCTCCAATGGAGTGGGATGCGTGGGCACATAGTTATTGAATACCGGGGCTTCAGCCGAGTACAAAGAGGAATATTGCGAAGCAAGAAGACAGGTTTTCGCTTCATCGTCATGAAATATAGCTTCACCCTCACACAAATACAAGGCAATTACGCCACAACCCGCCCTAGTACTTCTTTAAAAGTACGAGAAGAGCTTTTTCGGGTCACTTAAGATTAATCAGCCAGGTGACGCTCATATTGTTTCCGCTTCCCGTATTTTTCAGTGTACATAAATTCCTGAGCCCTTTGTAATCATCATAGTCAGATTCCAATCGTGAGAGATGGAATCTGTCCTACAGTTTTCGTCTTCTAAGCAGTATATTCTCAGCTCTCTATCAATCCAAAAAGGACCTTTAGAGAAAGGTCTGTCAGAAACGGATGGTACAACTTCGTGGATAATAGAGAGCAATTTTAAGCGGAGGCTAAAAGAGGTATCGAGATCCAACTTCTTAAATGTACTTCAGTCCATAACACTTGTAGCCATTTGTAGGCGGGGTGAATCGGCGCGCCAGTAGTTCTGACGAGGTATGCCCGGTGTTGGAGGATGGGTCGTCTTGTGCAAAGAAAGGAAAGCACACAATGATTACTTGACCCAAGTAGCTGGAGAATTTAAATCAGGTACACCGGATGGTTGGGGCGTTTGGCACAGAATTAGCCGCGTAGGTGACGAGACATGTTGAGTTAGACGCACATCGAGAACAGTTTTCAGTAGAACAGTATCGAAGGATTCTGGGGCGAAATCACAGTGAAGTAAATTCCAGTTGACGCTGGGGGCATTGGAATCTCCGATTATTAAGCAATTTTCGCCCCTGCCATGCATTTCGATCGAGTCCAGCACTCGGGATCCGGAGACCATTGGGGGTCTGTAGACAACACAAACCATGAGCGAATTGTGTCCGTCGTGGACAAGACACCAAAGTATCTCCGAACCACCAACTGTATCACAAACAACCTCTACGGTATGAACGCTCAACTCGGACTTCCAAGAGTATGACGCCCTCTGCAGACCTCGTACAAAGACGATCAGCCCAAGAAAACTGATAACCAGGAAGGCGTATTTCAGAATCCGAAATATCCGGGGACAGCCACGTCTCAGTAAAAGCCATCAGGTCAGGATGACACTGTAAATTGTGGAATCTCATCCAACTTATTTCGTAAGCTTTGCATATTGGCGGACATCACACGCAATCCAAGCTTAGACCCTAAAACCAGCGTGCGACAAAGACTGGCCACCATGGAGCTTTCGGAGTCCTTTGAACTACACGAAGATCCACAATACGAAGATTAGCTACATCATTGGCCCGCCGGGTCCGCATTTCGTCAACGGCGTTCTTCATCCTCAGTCGGTCTTCCAGGCAGAGATCTCTCAAGACATGGAATGTTTCGCCCTTAAGGCGCGAAGTCCGCCTGAGGATGCGACGACATTCCTTTTCATGTTGACAAACGATTTCCAGGAGACGCATCTTGGAAGTGTCCTCTTACCTTCGGCCAAGGTGAAAGGCAGAGACAACGTTGATACCCCGTTCCCCTTCGTCAAAAAGTAAAAAAACCATCGGATTTAGGAAAACCTGGTCATCCACTATCCTCTTGGCCGGCGTTTCGTTGTAAAATTCGAGCGTTCACGATGATCAGACACTGTTCATGAGGAAATCTGCTTCCTTGCAAGTTATATTCATACATGAAACAAAATTTATTCTTACTTTCCTGCGATTTCAGGAGTCAGAACGATTAGGTGAGAGTCGGCGCCGGCACCTAAGCACGGTTTGTCAACTGACATATGAAGTGGGCCGCTGAAAATTAAGGCTTATTCCGACTGCAGTATGAGATCGCGGATTCCACAGAGACGACAAAGTAATATAAAAATAATGTTTCTGTGAGGAGTATGATAAAAACGCGAATATTTAATTGACCCATATTAATGCCTCATCTAATATCGACGAGCTAAATTTACACGGAAATTTGAGCACTTAAGTGCGCAGTGTTGCTTCTACAATACCAAACATGTGCGAGGGAACTGAACTAAAGCAAAGAACGAATGCAAGAATGAGTCAAAGAAAACTTCAGGGGAAATGAGAGACTAACCACCGCCTGTGAAGAGCTATCATCACTGTCCCAATCGTCATCCCAATCTATCTGGGGGTGCACGTCGAGTTCAGGGTAAGATTTAGGAGGAGGCGGGGGAGGTGCAGTAGGTTCCGGCAAATCAAAGGGCTCGACATAGGATGACGGTACAAGACCCTCTCGACCAAAATCATTTTTAGCGCTCCACCACCCATCGCCGACCGTCTGGTCGAGAACAGTTATTTCTTCACCCTGGGCAACACTGAGCTCGCCTTCTCCTTGAGCCGAAAAATCGTAAATTACCCTCGCCTGAAAGGTTCAGTTAAGAACTACTGACGTACTCTCATGAAGTGACCGGCTCATGGAACAAACAGGTCCCGATGTGGGATCGAGCACATAAGCAAAATCGGCGTGCAAAATGCGACTGCGAATAGCAGATATTTCAAGTTCAACTTCAAGAGGAACTGAAACGGTAAAATTATCCTGTGCTTAAGTTCATCACAGCCGGCTTCCAACTCAGCTAGTAGTCCACATGCCCGGAAAAGCACTAGATTAGCTAATTTGAAAGCTGGCTGTACTGTGAGTTCATAGTTCATAGAGTTCATAGAGTTGTAGAGAGCAGAAGGGAAGACCC
Source organism: Dicrocoelium dendriticum (assembly GCA_944474145.2). NCBI lineage: Eukaryota > Metazoa > Platyhelminthes > Trematoda > Plagiorchiida > Dicrocoeliidae > Dicrocoelium > Dicrocoelium dendriticum. The sequence continues at coordinate 80,528,566 of OX104059.1, forward strand.
GTGTCAGCTCCATCACCTCCCGTTCATTGGCTGGATGACCTGTCGATGCTAAACTGTGTTCCCCGAGGGATTGTTGCAGCTGCAGCAAAAAACAGCGGAATCCAGGCATGGTCAGCATGTACTTGTCCAATCGTTCTTTAAAACATTCCTCTGTCTGGGCACTTACCACACATTCAGGAAGATTCTTCTACTCCTTCACAACCCGTGTGGATAACGTGATATCGGACCGGATGTGGTTCCGCCGAGGTTTGAAAAGTTTCAAGCTGTGGCCCCGTGTTGAACAATCTGTGTTGAGCTGGAAAAACTGCAGCAACTCCTTCCCCAAATCGCCCCATAAAATGCGTCTCATCATCATCATCATCATCATCATCATCATCATCATCATCATCATCATCATCATCATCATCATACACGTTAGCTAGAGGTGGGGAACACCTCAGCTACTGTGCCGCATTAAAATGCGTCTAGTATAAATCAAGTCACCACGGCGACGGCGGTAGTCAAGAGTAAATAACTTCATGCATTGGAGACGAAGGGGATAAGGTAAAACACGTAGCACAGCCACAGACTTGGATCCGCGCCTCTGGACCTTCTCAATTAATCCACATTCAAATTTCGTGAGTGGGTGTCTGGCAAGTAGGCCGTAATCCAGTATTGGACGAACGTGGGAGGAAAACAGGAGCCTGAAGTTCTGCAGAGTCAATTTGTAAAATGACCTTCGTATGACACAGAGCATCCTGGTGGCAGATGCTACCTTCAGCAACGTGTCCTGCGTTGTTCTTAGGTCTGGAGAAATAAGTACACCCAAGTCCTTCTCACCAACCACATTCTTCAACAGAAAACCACCGATGTGGTAAGCACCGAATGGTTCCTGATCACCGACCGGGAGAACACAGCACTTATCACGATTGATAGGCATTTGCCACTTGACCGACCAATCGTGCAGCAGATCGAGCGTCAGCTGCAACCTGTCAGCATCTTCAAGCCTGGATACTTCCCACCAAAGTTTAAGATCATCAGCATAGATCAAGCAATCTATTTGGAGCACCTCCGGGAGATCGTTGATGAAGATTTTGAATAGTTCGGGACCAAGTACGGAGCCTTGTGTAACCCCACTGGTCATAAGAAGAGGAACAGAGTCGACTTCGTCAACTCGCACCTTCATACTACGGTTATCTAGGAAATCCGCGATCCACGCGAGCAACTTACCAGCGATGCCAATCTGCCGAAGTTTGCTAAGAAGTCGCTTGTGTGGAACCCTATCAAACGCCTTGATAAAATCCACAAAAACTACATCAAGTCGATGACCAGCATCCACTGACTGCGCCCATTTTTTTCGGGCAACAAGCAGATTGGTAATGCAAGAGCGTGCCCTTCGAAATCCGTGCTGAGCAGGAGAGATGACGTCCAATTTCTCAAGGGGAAGATGCAAGGCCTGTTTCAAAATCCTTTCCATGGTTTTACAGAGGATTGATGACAGGCAAATCGGTCGGTAGTTCTCTGGGTCTTGGCGATTCCCACCTTAGTACATGGGTTTCACGACATTTGCTTTCCATTTAGTTGGGAGACGACCTGCTTCAGTGAGCTACGAAATACTTGACAAATTGGTGAAGCAATGAACTCCGCCACCTCTTTGAGGAACACGGGATGCAAGCCATGGAGTTCAAGTCAAGAAGCAGTTCCAATACTCTATCAGCGGTAATTTCAACATGCTCTAATGGAGAGGGGTGATAAGAAGTGTCCTCAGCAGCTAATGGCGCCTCCGTCGTATACACAGAAGAGTATTGCGAAGCTAGTAGACAAGCTTTCGCCATGTCATCATGAAGCATGGTGTCCTCTTTGCTTGAATACAGTGCGGGTATACTGTTTCCAGCTTTGGTGCTTCGTTTTAAGTATGCGAAAAGCTTTTTCGGATTAACCACAGATGGCTCGGCCAGATGCTGCTCATATAATTCTCGCTTCTCGCGCTTTCTCAGGGTACATAAATTTCTAGCCTCTTTGTAATGCGCGTAATCTTTTGCCGTCTGAGAGAACTTGAACCGGCCCCAAAGTTTCCGCCTTCTCATCCTGAGCGATTTCATTTCCCGATCTATCCATGGGGGTCCTTTGGAGAGAAATTGTTTTGTGACCCTTGGAACAACTTGATCAATGATAAACCTCATCTTGGAGCACACAGGTCCCAAGCAGAATCGAGATCCAACTGATGAGGGATGTTTCAGTCCATGAGGCGGGCAGCCAATTTTAAGCGGAGGGGGTCAGCTCGCCAGAAGTTGCGGCGGTGCGCTCCTTGGACATTGATAGCTAACTGTCGTGTCCACAAAAGAGAGACTACACAGTGATAACTTTTGCCAAGAGGCTGAAGAATGGCTAGAGCGGAAACATCTGAAGAGCTAGGCGTGAGCACAAGGTCAAGGATGTGTGGCACATGGCCTGAAAAAAATGGGTAGGGGATAAAACGTGTTGCGTTAGATTGCATTCGAGGACTATTTCTACTAAACGTGTATCAAAAGAATCTAGAGATAAATTACAATGAAGTGCATCCCAGGCTACTGCCGGAGCATTAAAGTCACCCACAATCAAACAATCTTTGCCTCCCTCGTGCATCCTTATAGAGTCTATCAGGTGGGATCCTGACCCCAAAGGGGATCTGTAGATAACGCCCACTATGAGCGGTCGGAACCCATCGTGAACCATACTGCAAAGGATTGCGATCCTCCATCGAAATCACACATGGCTTCCACTGTGTGAACTTTAAGGTCAGACTTCCAGTAAAGTGCAACACCGCCCCCGGATCTCCCTCCTAGACGATCCGCACGGGATAGTTGATACCCTGGAATAAACACCTCCGAGTTCGAAATATCCGAGGATAGCCAAGTCTCCGTAAAAGCCATCAGATCGGGTTCTTGCTCCGAAGTCATGAGCAGTATCTCATCCAATTTGTTTTTCAAACTACGCACGTTCGCCGATATCACACGCAATCCACTCCTGATTCTCAGTGCACCGGGAGAACTATACTTGGTCTCCACCGAGTCCTCGGGATTCTTTTTACTACTCGAAAATCCACAATGTGAAGGTCGCTTTCACCAGCTGCTCGTCGGATACGTAGTTCATCAACGGCCTGCTTCATTTTAACTCGATCTTCTGGGGAGAGGTCTCTTAAAACACAAAACGTTTCTCCTTTCAACCGTGAGGTTCTCTGGAGGATACGGCGGCATTCCTCTTCATCCTGACAGACTACCTTTAGGGGGCGAACTTTCGAGGAGTCATGCTGCTTCCTGCCGAGGCGAAAAGCGGAAACGAAGTTTATGCCCTTTTCCCCAGCATCGAACAGTAACGAAACCATCCCCCTCAGAAACGTTTGGTCCTCCAAAATCCTTTCAGCCGAGGATTCCTTAATAGACTCAGGGGCATTTACGATGATCAGACATCGTTCCCTCTCGGGAAATCGGCCTTTTTCATTTTGGTGCGGCTTTTCAAAGTAAGGCTTTGCCTTGATCATATTCTCCAATTGACTCACTTTATCGATAACATGTTTTAATTGTGGCTGAGAAGAGTTTGAATTAGACTTAGATTTTGCAGCCTTCTTTGTCTTCAGCTTGTTTAGCGGAGTCTCTGGGATCATGGGTACCGGAGTTACGCTGCTACCCGCTACCACTGCATAAGTCCTCTCCTTGCGTTCTTTGAACTGCCGGACAATGGACGATGGTTCTGGGGATGAGGTTGAAAAAACAAGAGTTTGCTTCGGAGGGGATGTGTTGAGGACAGCAACAGAAGAAGGCAAAATAGGGAGCAGCGGTTCATCCTTTTACTTTTGCACAGAATGGAGGCATGAATGACATGGACGAATTGGAGGTAGACCATCGGAAACACGCCTGACACCCAGCCCAGTCCGACAAGAGTCACAAATAAAGATGACGACTGAGGAACTGGTCCTTTGCGGTGGATCGTATAGATCTGGACTGATGTTACAACATGCAATGTGAAGCCACCCTTCGCAGAAGGAACACTGAACGGCCTTCGAGCGAGAAGTGACAGCCTTACAACAATCCAAGCATTTTGTGGACATTGTATCCCGTATTCAGTAAATTCAGAAAGAATCCTCAAGACGGAAACGAAACGCAACGGTAACGCGGTTTGTTGGCGTACCACACTGATCGAGTTTTCTAGCTGGAATATTGTGAAAAACTGTGTTGGAATAAACACGTGAAGCGAAAGTTGGCTATTGTCAAATTTTCTCTGATCTAGTATACCTTGGATCGATTAAAGTGCTACGGGACATAGCGTCTCCTTGACGCGTACTGGTAATTTGTGCGGTTGTTCGCCATTTTAATCCCGCTTCACACCCTGTTTTACCGTTTTGTGGTCGTTTTACGGTTGTTCACGTGTTTTTAAATTCTGCTCAGTTTTCCACTTTAAACATGGTCGTCGCCATAGAAACCGAGGCGGATGAAATCTTTGGGCCCTCGGTTGTTGAGTCCGATGCAGTTTGCGGCAATTCTGCATGCTCGAGACCAGTAACGGATTCATCTGGTGGTATGCAGTGCGATGTTTGCTTCCGCTGGTATCACAAAAGTTGCACCGGCCTCCGAGCGAATCAGTACACTATGCTATCATCCAGTGAAAACCTGTTTAGATGTGCTGATTGCTGCACTCAGAAAGCGAAGTGCCCGGCTATCATCTACGCTAAATTTAAGACACTGGCATCCAGGTTCATAGTGGTTGAGAAGGCGTTAAGCGGGCTTGCCTCGCTCAACTCTAAAGTGTACTTGATTATGAATAACCTGAGTATTGCAAATGAGGACTCTGTAGCGGACTGCCCCCTGCTGACAGTCCATCCCTTGATGGGTCATTCCTCTTACTGGACGCTCCAGTACACATTGAGATAAATGCTTTATATGCCTCGGATGGCATTGTTTACCCTCCACAAATGGAGGGCGCGTCACGCACTCCTGGGCCAGAAAAGAATAGGTAAAATGGGGCAAGAAAAGTGCGCAAACCCTCCGCACCCAAACCGAGAGGTGAGAACACGCTCAAGATGCAACCGTCTGAGCGGGAAACACCACCTGGTGATGCGACTCCCTCGGTTTCACCTAAGATTGTGCAAGCAGGGGGTAAAAATCCCCAGACGTCCGCATCACTTGCTACTCAAACTGCGGCGCCTACTCCAAACACATCTTGTCTTCCAGAGGTACAGGTCGTGGAGGCAGGCATGGACGTTGAGCCACGGGCTTTTTCGCCTGCAGGAAGAGAGATAAATCGGAATAGAACTGCCCGTACTCTTCAGTCAGGCATGAAAAGCGCCAAGAATGACGGGACAAACAAGCTGGAGCTTAAGAGATACGCAACGGTTGCTTCAACGTCTTATGATAACTGCGCCCAGCTTCATTGCCTGTGGCTAAGCCGGTTGAGGTTCATGTAAACTCCAAAACCCGTGGGGTGAATACACTCCGTCGAGATGGTTCTTTCAGGGACAGCAGCGTGATATTCCATAACGCAGTGGAATCCACTGCTGCACTTCCTGCCGAACGTACATTGGACGACCTACAGTGGTTTAAGATGTGCGTAACGAAGCTTCTTCCACCTGGGTTTTCCGGGGTTACTGTCAGGAAACTGACTAGATTGGGCAACGTCCCAGTTTACACCCCAAACCCTCGACCGCGCTTACTTCGGGTAGTCCTATCCACCCCGGATGAACGCAACGCGCTGTTGCGGTTTGCCTTCAAATTGAAGCGTGCCAATGTTAGTGTTCAGCCAGACCTCCCATTAACGGATGGGCTGAAGCTAAAAGAGGCCATTAAGGGCCTCAAAACCAGGCGACCGGCCGGTGAACCAGGTCTCTGGTTGGTGGGTTTTCGGGTGGTCAGACAGCGGTCTGTTTTCGCCCTACCAGTGCCAGTACTGGTAGCCCACGGCCCATGGCTGGACATTACGACTACCATCAGTTAGTGCTAAGCAATGGGCGGAGCCTGAGGAATAAGATGTGCGATGTAGGTCTGTTGTAGATGGGTCTCATCCAGATACACTTGCATTCACTGAAACGTCGCTGTCTCACGACATCGCGGACGGTGAAGTACATCTGTATGGCTATGCACTATTTAGATGTGCTCGCTTCGTTGGCCGACAAGGCGGGGGCGTTGCTATTTACGTTAGGTGTGAACTTGACGTTTCACGTACCTACGTGTTTCAGTCGGCAGATAAAACACTCGAAGCGCTGTCGGTAGTGCTTAACACTTCCTCAGCTCAACTTACAGTTGTACTTGTGTATAGAAGCCCTGGGAGTGCGTCCAAAAGGTGCTTGGCTTTATTCGCTTCAAATCCGCAAACAGGTGTTTGATACTGGGGGATTTCAATCTACCAGAAGTTTGCTGGGCAGATCTTTCTTGCAACTCGGCAGAAGGTACTTTCGGCATAGATCTACTTGAGCTTACGCTACAAGTACCGTTGCATCAGTTCGTGGACCTCCCCACTAGGTACATGGACGCCCAACTCCCGTCTATTTTGGATCCAGTGTTTGCCAAGTCACTAGACTTCGCAGGGGACATCACTTACAGCTCTCCCTTTGGCGCTAGTGATCACGTTTGTTTATCGTTCAGGTGTAATCTAACCAGATGTCACCAGAGCATTGCTAAGCAATTTCCAAACCTATGGCGTGTTAACTATCAGGCAATGCGTATCAAGGCTGCTGGGATGCGTTGCGAAATCTCGGTGGTTGATACGGTTCAGGCGGCCTGGGATAAATTTAAATCTTAACTCACGGAAGTATCTACTAACTACATTCCGCTTGCGAGGGGAAAGGAGACACGAGCGCGGCCGCCGTGGATAGATACCACTGGCATATACCTGCTCCAGAAGCGTTCTAGGTGCCGGAGGACCTGCCGTGGGGCTCCTTGAACTAGCGCCTATGCTAGATACCGCGAGGCTAGCAATAGGCGTAAACAACACTTAAGGAAAGCTCGGCTGGCGTACGAAAAGGAATTGGCTGCTGGGGCTTCGGAAAATCCGAATTAATTCTTCGTTTATGTTAAGAGACGCTGTGGTTTAACTTCGGCAGTCCCAACTTTGATGCGGGCCGATGGAACTCGTGCGTATGCGGACTCAGATAAGGCTCGTGTTCTTGGGGAACAGTATGCAGGTGCTTTTGTACGTGAGGCCGCGTTGACTAGTCTTGAACTTGTCCCCAGAGTACCTGAGGGTTCTTATTTGGCTGACTTTACTGTGGTGGAAAAGCAAGTCCTTAACCTGCTGCAAGAACTGAACCCTTCCAAAGCAGCTGGACCTGATTCAATTCACCCGAAGCTTCTGCATGGTTTGGCGGGAGAACTAATTGCACCGCTGACGATGGTGTTTCAGAAGTCACTTGACAGCTGTACATGACCTTCCGAATGGAAGGAGGCTGTCATCTGTCGTATTTTCAAGAATGGCGACAGGTGTCTGTCAGCCAATTATAGACCAGTTAGTCTGCCTAGCGTCGTGGTCAAACTGCTTGAAAAGCTTGTGAGAGATTCATTGGAATATCACCTGATTAGGTTTACTCTACTCAGTAGCGCACAACATGGATTCCGGAAGGGGTTTTCGTGTTTGACGAATTTGTTGGTTGCTCGTGAAGCTTGGGCCGAGGCAATAAACAATGGCCACTTAGTGGATGTTCTTTACGTAGACTTCTCGAAAGCATTTGAGATGGTACCCCACTTGAGGCTATCACCAAAGCTGTGATCCTACGGTGTATCTGGCCGCGCCCTTCACTGGGTATCTGCTTTCTTGCAGGAAAGAGAGCAGTGTGTACGTGTGGGTCGCAGCTTCTCCTTTAGGCAAGCGGTCCTTAGCGGTGTTCCATAAGGCTCGGTCCTTGGACCGTTGCTGTTCTCCATCTACGTAAACGATCTCCCTGGAGAGCTTGGGGTATCGTCCCTATGGTTTGCTGATGACCTTAAGCTATGGAATGTTGTAAAATTTCCTGGGGTTCTGAGGCCATACAGCATGCACTGGATAGACTCTGGGACTTGTCTACTTTGTGTCTACTTCCCTTAAATCAGGTTAAGTATTCTGTCCTTCGTATAGGAGCAACTTTCCCGCCTTCGAGCTACGTACTCGTTGAGGTCGAACTCCAGCTTGTCTCCAACCAGGTAGACCTAGGCGTCGTTCATTCCTCGGCTTTGCATTCTGGTGACAACTGGAAGAAGGCCGCTAGTAGGGGTTTCAGAAGGTTGTGGTTAATACGCCGTTCTTTTGGGGTCTTAACTGCCGACATAGTTGTGAAGCTGTTCTCAGCTTTCGTCCGGCCCCATCTGGAATACTGCGTCCAGGCTTGCCAGTCCTGCCTTGTCCGGGACAAAATGGAGCTCAAGAGGGTTTTGAGAGAAGGTACCAAATTGGTCGAGGGGTTACGGGGGCAATCGTACCACGAGCGACTACTTAGCTTGGGTATGTATTCAATGCACTACCGACGGCTTCGAAGAGACCTAATCCTTACGTACCGCATTTTAACAGAGAAGTTTGGACCGGACTTTTATTTGGCTATTTAGCTCGGCTAGGTTGCCTTGTCTTCGCGGTCATCTCATGAAGCTACACTAGCCGCGTTCTGATCGGATCAGGGCGTAGAGTTATCGAGCGCTGGAACTCGCTTCCAGAAAGTGTAGTCGGTGAACTTACGGTTAAGGGTTTCGAGCGTCAGTTAGACGCTCTTGGGTGGCATTACGAAAGCTTTCCCTTCTCCTGACCATATCCATCTTCAAACTTTTAGTTTTTATTCCTTTATTCTCTTCACTCTTTGGTATTATCCTTCATTTTATTGACTTTCCTTCTCCTTTTGCTTCCATTTACTTTCCTCTTTCTTACCTACACAGCGGGGACTGCTAGTGCTGGGAATGTGGGCAGTAATTGGGTGATCAGGGTGTCTTTCTGGTGTTTCGTTTTAGGTGTATCAAGGACTAGCACCTTATCATTTCCTGGCTCAACGATTTGTTCAAGCAGGAACACTCAAGAGATTTTCCTGTCGTTCCGGTCCATCTGAATCTGAATCTGGCTGTGGTTCAAGTTCAAGTATGACTGGGACGACAGGATGAATCCCCTAAATGTTCCTTTTTGAGCGGGTCGTCGATCCAGGAGTTGATAGAGGCGCTCCGACTTTTTGATGGGTCTAAAAGGAAAACCCTTGAAAAAGCACCCTGGTCCACCAATTTACTGCCCACGTTCCTTACATTAGCTGTCGCGCCTATGTCAGTTACGTGAAGTAAGTAAGAGAGGAAGAAAAAGCGAAGGAAAGAGAGTAGGGGAAACCTGTTAAAAGAAGAGAATAATGCCAATGGCGAGGAAAAGTAAAGAAAAATAGAATCGAAGCATGAAGATGGTGATTTGTCAGGAAAAAAGAAAGGTTTCGTGTCGCCACCCAAGAGCGTCTAGTTGAGGCCCAAACCCCTTAACCGTAGCTTTCTTGACAACATTTTCCGGAAGCAGGTTCCAACGCTCGATGACTGCACGTGATAACCGTGTCTCCGCTCTAACACTATCGGACCGCGGTTTGTGCAGCTTCATACAGTGCCCGCGGAGACAAGATAATCTAGCAGGACTAAATAGCCAGGACAAATCAGGGTCAACCTTCCCAGTCAAAATACGGTAGGTTAGGATTAAGTCCCCTCTAATCCTTCGATACTGCATTGAAGGCATCCCAAAACGAAGTAGGCGTTTGGGGTACGTCTGCCCTCGTCATCCCTTGACCAACCTAGGACCGACACGCAACACCCTTTTTAGTGCCAGTTGGTCCGGGACAAGGCATGGTGGACAGACCTGGACGTAATATTCTAGGTGGGGTCGCACAAACGCTGGGAACAGCTTCACAAAGACGTCAGCGGTTTGGGTCCCAAAAGAACGACGGATAAACCACAACCTCCGGAACCCTTTACTTGTCGCCTTCCTCCAATTGTATCCAGATTGTAGTGCGGAACGGTGGACGACACCTAGATGAAGCTGCTGAGCCACGTGAGGAAGTTCCCTTCCATCCAGGACATAACCTGTGGAGGAATCAGACGCTCCGATACGCAGCACTGAACACTTTGCCCGGTTTGTGGGCAACAACCACAAGACAGACCATCACCAGCTTCTATCTAGAGCCGGTTGAAGAGCCACAGAACCTCCAAGGATATCAAAAATATTCCAGAGTTTTAGGTCATCAACAAATAAGCGCTATGGTACCACAAGCTCCCGCGACAAGCCATCCACGTAGACTGGGAAAAGCAGCCGACCTAGGACAGAGCCTTGCGGAAAGCCGCTAAGTACAGCTTGTCCAAACGAAATGCTGCTTCCAACACGAATACTTTGTTCCCGTCCATCCAGAAAAGCTGACCCCTACTGGCGAGCGCGACCATCTATTCCATACGACCTCAACTTCAGGAAGAGGCGAGAATGAGGGACAGTGACAAAGATCTTGGCGAAGTCAATGAAGACCACATCCACCGCATGTCCACTGTCTACGGCTTCAGTCCAGCACCCACGAGCTACCAGCAAGTTCGTCTGACACGAAAACACTTTGATAAAACCATGTTGCTCGACGCTAAGCAGGTTAAACATATGTAAATGGTTCTCCACTATATCTCGTACCAAGTTTTCAAGTAACTTAACGACCACGCTAGTCAAGCTGACCGGGCTGTAATTAGCGGGTTGGTCATTGTCACCGCACTTGAAAATCGGGCAGGCAACAGCCTCCTTCCATTCGGTAGGTAAAACACACTTGTTGAGTGACTTATGAAACACACAAGTAAGGGATCCCCTGCATTCCCCGTCCATTCGTGCAACAATTATGGGTGAACAGGACTTGGCCCGGAAGCCTTAGTTGGGTTTACCTCGCTTAGCAACCAGACAACTTGAGATTCATTCACAGGAATTTCATCCAGACAACAGTCCTCAGGGACTCTTGAAGCTAACTCTTTGCATGGAGTATTTGTTTCGCGGACAAAGACGCTTGAGTACTGCTTACCAAGCACGCATGCCTTGTCATAGTCGCTATAGGCATGGGTCCCATCTCCTCGAAGCAATGGTGGAATGGGCGAGTTTGCACCACAGCGTCGTTTAACGTAAGCAAAGAATCTCTTGGGATTTTTCGAAGCAGTATTAGCTAAGCCCTTTTCACACTGAAGCCAGGCCAACCTAAGATGTAGCTTGCACGCATTACGAACCAACCGATACTTGTCAAACGTGCTGTTCCACGGAGTTGTTCAATATGCTCGCCAGCATCTAGACCGCTTCTTTAGCAGGCTCTTCCCCACGAAATCTATTCACGGAGGCTGCGCTCTCGATTCCCTTCTTTTTACCAGTGGGATGTGAGGTGCAGCCATGTCGACGAGGTTGACCTTAAGCTTTTTCCAGGCTATGTGAACCGTGTCGGTCGCAGATATCACACAAGACGTTGACCTAGCTCTATCCCGCATCGCTTGGAAGTCCGAAGCCCAAATGTTCGGATACCAATTGGCATAGCTTGACAAGGCCTGATAAGGGTACACCGGAATGACAAGCAAACGTGGTCGATAGCGCCAAGAGGCGAATCGCAGTTAATGTCATTTACAAAGTTGTGACTTAGTAAAAACGTGATCTAAAATGGACGGCTGCTACTTGCTCTTGTACCTAGTGGGAAGGTCCACGAACTGGTGTAGTGGTACCTGCAGCGTTAAGTCCAGCTTTTCTGTACCGAACGATTCCATTGCTGAACTGCAAGATAGATCATCCCAACCAACCTCTGGGAGGTTGAAGTCTCCCAGCACCAGACCCTTGTTCGCAGATTGAGTGCATATAAACTCAATGATTCCCTTGGGGGTGCTCATATGGCTTCTATACACTAACACAACCGTCACCTGAACCGAGGATGCGCAACCAAAGCCTACGAGCGCCTCAACCGTTTTGTCGAGAGACTGAAAACCGCTGGCCCATCAGTACGTCGATGTAATAACTCACATAGAGCTACACCACCTACTCGTCGGCCAATTGAGCGGTCAGCGCGGAACCTTGCGTAGTCAGGCAGATATACTTCGCCACCTGTGATTTCCTCCGACCGCGACGTTTCAGTGAAAGCAAGTATATCTGGACGAGATTTGTCTGCGAGCAGACCCACCTTGCACGTGTTGTTCCTCAGGCTACGCACGTTAATAAGTACTACTTGGAGGGCTTCGGCACAAACAACCCTGGGTCGTGCGCAAGTAGTATACGTTCTGGCAGGGCGGAAAAGGGCTGCCAGCTGACCTCCTGAAAACCTCAATTGTCTGTATCAAAATCCCTACTCATGAGTATAGCTTGTGATTGTTCCTTCTTCAGCGAGCAGTTGAACCAAGAATAGAAGACGCACTTTAAAATACAGATGAACCTAAAACAAAGGCAACGCTTTGCTCCTGAACTACCGGCCGGTCAGCCTGGCAAGGGTAATAGTCTTGTCTGAAAACTATTCAGAGTTTTGGTGGAGAATCACCCGAATAAATTTAGTCTTTTCAGTGCTGCACACCAAGGTTTCCGTAAAGGATTTTCCTGCTTGTTGAATTCGCTTGTGCATCGTGTAAGTTGCGCTGCTGCAGTAGACAACTATCTTTGATATTGTCCAACATCAACGACTTGCACTAAAGTTGAGGTCGTTTGAGATATCTGTTAGTTCCTTAAATGGGTTTTTCTAGAAGGGAGAGAACTGTGTTTACTCTGGTGGCGTAGCCTTTCGCAGGGCGTTTATACCGGCCGTTGCCTTTCTCACTGAACCTCATTTTCTACATAATCCACTGTATATAGCTCACATTTGGAAGTTTACTCTGCCCGATCATTTGTTTAAGCAGCTTCTACGGTCACAGAGACCCTCGACTACTTCCAACTTTGAATAGCTCCGTAAGATTCGTTGGAATTTATTCGTCGGAATATTGACAGAAGGCGAGACAGCCATTGTCACCACCATCGGTTCCGAATCACTACGAAGTGGGTACTTGCTGTTACGAACAGTTGTTCCTTCGGGGATCGTCATCTTTAAAATAAGAGCAGCAGAATCTGCCATATGCATTAAATGTGAAGCTAGAACTTGCTTGTAACTTTCCGCTGTCTACGGAACAATAATGTTTTTCGGTAGGCGGTTCCAGTCATGTACCACCTGAAGGATTTAGCAGCTCGTGAACGGGTGGGAAGTGTCCACGGCGTAAATAAACTACTTGTGGCCGCGTGTCGAGCTGCCCATGTTGAAAGACGAGAACTGCTACAGCTCACTTCCAAACTCTTTCCGTGGCATAGAGACCTCCGCAACGGCTGTGGTGTTCCATGGAGAGCAGGTACAAAGGCTTACGTCGAGGATTGTAGGGGAGGTCCCATAGCTCCAATATAGATTTTGAACCGCACCTCCGCACTTTGTTTATAAGCTTATGTACACATTTCATTAGGGTTCAAGCGACTGGGGGACCATGTTCTAGCATCGAAGGGCAAGCGAAGCGACTAAGCGTCCATAATTATACGGCGCAATTTTGCTGTATGACCTTTACAAATCCCAGGACCCTCGGTTGGCTGCCGCAACCTTCTTCGGCGTGTCAACTGATGCCTTGAGTTCGTGCGAGACTATGACTGGCAGATCCTTCTTTATGTGTGACAGACTTGAGGAGATATACTCCGATATGATACACATGGAAAGGACCCGGGTCACTAATCGGGAGAACGGCACGTTTTTCGTGGTTTACCGGGAGTCGCCACTCTAATTAGCTGGTTAAGTGAAGCTTGGAGTTTGTCGCCGTCCACGTGGTAAGCAACTTCAGACGACGTTCTGATGTCGTTTGCGTAGACTAGTCACTCGGTTTGAAGTGCCGCTGGAAGATCATTGGTGTAAAGTTAAAGAGCTCCGGTACAAGAACGGAGCCTTGGGAACCCCCACTGGTCATCGACACAGGAACAGAGAGGGCTTGGTTAACCTTCAGGTGAATGGTTCTTGCTTCCTGGAAATCGGAAACGCAGGACAAGACGTTTCTGCTAACGCCAACTCCCAGAAGATTGAGCAGAAGCCGCTTTTGTGCCGCTTTGTCAAATGCAATCAAGGAAGAAGACATCAAGGTGCCTCCTCTCGTTTAATAATTTAACCCATCTTTTTCTAGCAACACTCAGGTTAGTGGTGCGGATTCGTGTCCTGCGGTATCGGTGCTTTGCAGGGGTGGTTATGCATAAGACTTCTCAGTGAGCGTTGAGAGCGCGCTTGACCATCCACTCCAAGGTTTTGCAGACAAATAGGTCAGACCTATCAGTGGGTAGTTCGCAGGGTCCTTCCGGTCACCATCTTAAATAAATAAATAAATAGTATATTATCGAATTTGTCGAGAAACACCAAACCAGGCATGATCAACAAGTAGTTAGGCGTTGCTATTCCTACTTTCCCAGCTCTCTGAAAATGAGAGCCGGAACACCTGGGATATTGGTTCGGCGATGTGCCCGTCCAACTTCTTGAAAAATAGCGGGTGGCGTCCGTCACGAGCTGGTGCAGAATAGGGTGTAACCCAGATTAGTCGCATGGCCATCTCGGCTCTACTTTACACATGCTCCAAAGTTGGAGAGCACGTTAACACATGGTTGTTGCACAACAGTGGCTCTACTGAGTGGTTTGCTGAGTACCGCGTGGCCAGAAGATTGGTTTGCGCGTTACCGTGAGGTAGTAAAGTGCAGCTAGCGAAGGATTACTAAAGCCTATTTTGGTGCTTCAGCTTACGCATGGGAAGGGCTGCCTCGGGTAAGTTCGTGATTGAACGGCCAGTTAGTGTTCGTATTGAGCTCGCTTCTGTCGCATTTTCAAGGTGCACGGTGTTTGGACATTTTGTATTTTAGCTAATACGAGGCTAGTGGTGTTCTGCTGAATAAGGTCCAGTGTTTACGCCGTCTGTTCAATGAGGACTTCAGTTCTCAGTCGATCCTGGAATCATTTGTAGAACGGCTGCTTTTGGACCTTGTGACGACTTTTTACATGATGGCCGCCGACTTGGACAGCTAACGATCACCTGATTCATCGACACGCAGGGTCCATGGATACCCCAAGCTTCCGTGCTTGCCGCAGTGTGTACTCTGGAGGAAGCTGTGCGACAGTAGTTGCAACGATATGCTCCGCGGTCCTTGATGGTAAGACGTCATGTCTACAAGAGGGAGACTGCTGAGTAGTCGCTTCGGCCGGGTGGTTGGAGGGCCTGCAAGTCACCGACGTCATTGGGTTTTGGCCTGTACACCAGAGCAAGCGGTTCAATGTCTGGCCCGGGAGCGTACGCTTTGGTGCAGAGGTGTGCTGAATTAGGTTACATATCTGAACGTTGTAGAGAAACCCCAGCTTGCAGGAATATTGCCGATGCTTACATGGACGCATATGTTATTTAATACTTGGTGTATTGGGGTCAGCCGGTGGCAGACAGTTTCTGCCTCTCCATTACTTGTGATCGATACAATTCGACGTGCGTTTGATCCTGAGGAAGCTTTGTAGTCTAAGGCACCTGCGATTGTTTGGTGGCTATTATGGATCCGGCAGAGTTGTTGTCGGAGAACGCCTCAACAAGGTAAACTTTGCGGCAGCTTTTCGAGTAAAGAATAAGCCCCTCCGGCCGCTAATCAGTGCTATTATCTAGTAAGAGTTGATATCCTGGTATGTTAGCTCGCGCATGACACCCGATCAATTTTCTTTGGACGCAAAAGCCAAGGTCAGTTGAAACGAATTCTGCCGTAACAAGTTTACGAAACATTTTCCGTTTCCAATGGCTACAACTACCGAAGATTTAGTACAGCTTTTTATAAATAAATAAATAATAAAGAGTTTATTCTCAAATTTATAGAACCACTAAAGCAGGCATGATCGTTGCTCGAGCGACCTAGACAGTGCGTCTACAGTTGCTACCCGTTTGTAAAATTAGCATTGGTAACGGTTATCCTTTAGTAAATTTAGTTGATAAAGTAAAATGCTGCCTTTATTTGCCTTGGCTTAGCTGTGTTCCGCAGAGCTCCGCTATATGGTCGATGCTTTCCGCAATTTGGGTCGATGACCTACACCAGGAAATTTAAGTACAGATGCTAATGTTTATTGATGACATTATGCTCTGGAATATTGTGCATATCGCTTGGGGTTCTGAGGCATTTCAGGGTGCTGGGATTAGCCAGGTTATGGGTGATACCTATAAACCAAGCGAAATGTTCTGTCCTTCTCACTGGAGGTACTAGTACCTCAACCTTTCTGCAGTTAATGGAAGTGAAAGACCAGTTGGCACTCAGTAGGTCGGTTTACACCTAGTCCATACCGCAGTGCTTCACTCTGAGTCTAACTGGTGGCAGGCTGCCTGTGGTGGTTCCGGATAATGTGGGTTATTCGTCGCCGCTGCGGTGTCCTAATAGTCAACATCGTTGTAAAACCTTTCTCAGTAGTTTTGCGACGCCCTTAGAGTACTGTATCCAGGCTTGTCCACCATGTGGTTTACAGCACAAAATGAAACTGGAGAGTGGGTTGAGAGTAGATACAATGTTAGTGCACGGTTTACGGGGGCAAACGTATAACAACAGTTGGCTTAATTTGGGTAATACTTAATGTAGCACAGGTGAACTGGTGGAGGATTGATCCTCACCTACCGTATTCTAACGGACAGGCTAGGCCCAGACTTGTCCTGGTCATTTAGTCCCGCAGGCTGCCAAGTCTCCGTGGTCAACCGGTGAAGCTACACAAGCTGCGTTACTACGGGATAAGCACTGTCACTCAGTTATCGCTCCAGGTTATTTGAACTTGGAATTTGCTTCCGGAAGCTATCATTGGGGATTTCGTGCGTCATTCGGATGCTCTTAGGTAGCAGTAGAAAACCTCCCTCTTCTTCAGGTTACCGCTCACTAATTTATAGTTCTTTTCATACCATGGTATTATCATTATCTAGCTGACCTTCCTCCCGTTATGGCGCATAAACTAGACTGACAAGAAATGCTGAGCAGGAAAATGTGGGCAGTAACTGGTTGGTCTTTGGTTTGGACCCGTTATAATCTCAAACAGACTTATCCATAATCGGTTCAACGATTCGCAAAAGTAGGAACATTCACGAGCCTGTTCCATCGTTCCGGTCTCAACTAAACTTGAACTTGAACCGCATCACATCATGAGCACAGCACTGTCCATCCTGCTGAGAATTTCAAAGCGTTGAGAAAGATATTGTTTAGTTTTGCTTTTAAAGTGGGCTAGGTGGTATATTCCAAAGGGGCAGGGTCTGAAAAATTTACACAGTTCCTACTACTCTTGTGCCGCCGTCATGAAGTCGGAGTTGAATTAGTGGAAATGCAGGAATCTGAGCATACGGGTTCATGTTCCTGTACCCTGGTCTTGGTGCACTTAGGATATCCTCACTTGCTTTCATCTGTCAGTGGATTGGCCTTCTGCTGTCCTATGCGTATCCACTTGAGTTTGCTCCAATATTTTTCTTGTTTGCTGTAGTTGTTGTTTTACCATCGCACTGTCCGTCGTCTTTTACTGTTGTAACACTGTACCCAAGGCATTTGCAGCTTATGAGCACTTACGCCGTTTCTGTATTTTATACATGGCCGCTCATGTGGATTGCAAGTACGGGGAGTATAACTGAACGGAAAAACATACAATGCGCCGTATGTTTACTATGGTATCCTTAAAGTCCTTTAACTTTAAATCAATTCGCGTTTCCTAGTTATGCTAGACACTAATGTGAAGTGCATATGCTTCCATGGCGTGCGCATAGCTGATAATACTTCTCGCATAGTTCGCCGTCACCGTGTCATCCGCAGCGGGACTCTTTGGAAAACCGCATGCGAAGGTTTGGTGCCGCGAAAGGCATAAATAACGCACAGGTATTAAGCTTTACTGAAGTACGAGAGAGAATTAATGAGGTAATTTGAGCGCTGCATTCGGAATAAGGCAATTGCGATGGCCGACAACTGAATGTCCTTAGCTACCATAATGAGGGACAATTTATAAGGGAAGCGAGAACTTCCCTTATATATAAGGGGGAGTAGGGCAGAAGGAGTGTGTATGAAACTTTCCGTAATTTGTGGTAGCATCTTTTGTTAGTACCAAGCGCGTTCACCAAGTAAGCAGTTAGAGAAACGCATTGCACGAAATGGCCTTACAAGACCTATCCTGGTTGAGTTCAACAATCAGAGCTGCTGTGCCTTGCTGCTCAGTCTAGCCAGCTTGGTAGCAAGCCGCACTAGCGTCCTAGGTCAACTAGCACCCGACACGCTTCCCTAACTACCTATCGCACCTGTAAATGTGCTCTTGTTTCAGTTCAGTGTAGGGTGGATTATCAAGTGACACGAGGTGCGATCGATAAAGGTTCCGACATGCCATCGGGATTAGTCAGTGTCGCCTTACACAACTGTTACATGCAGTTGGTAAAAGATCCGACTGTGACTGCAAAAAAGCTTGGTGATATCAGGAACCTTGATTTCTGCTCTCCTATTCGGAAAAATTATTGCGGAACGGACGACAATCTTTTGCCTGACGGATGGAGGGCGAGCAGTAGCGTCTGAAACCGCTAGCCCAAGTGCGGTTCCAGCAACATCCTTAGCAGTTGAGAACATTTCTAAAGGGAAGTGCAAGGGATTGTTGGTAGCGCATGCGCCTAGTCGAGAGACGTTTGAAGATGGTTTTACTAATAACTGATAGGTTAAGAGAAGTAAAGCTTTAAAGGCGCCACTAAATAAAGCGACCGCGCGTCTTGATAACAAAGAAAGTAAGACTTGGCGGTTACAAAAGAACGTGTCTCATTGGACTTTTCGAAACCCAGTTATCCGTTCTGGAACCCAACTTATTCGTATGGGGGCTGGCTCAGAACCCCTTACAAAAAGCTGGCTGTCCACTCGGACGAAGCGACCCAGGGGACTAATACGGACATACTAATTGCTGAAAGCTGCAGCAGTGGTCTGAGAGTATGGTATACTGTCTGTTATAGCTTCAGAAACGAATAGGTCTTGTGGACGCTGCGTCGCCGGCTCGCCGACGTTGCTGCTGTGTCGGAAACCTGGTTGTCAGTTGTTGCTCAAGTTAGCGACATACCGTTGGATTTCCCCCGGCGTCGACTAGATCGACTAGGGAAAAGCGGTAGTGCTTGGGTACATTTGCTCTTTAACAAAAAGCATACACAATGGGTAGCTCTATTTTCTATAGTAATGTTCAATGTTCAGGCTGTTTCCTGCATTCTGAGGGTAGGTGGCAGGTTGGAACGTTTTGTCTCCGTATACCGCGGCCCTGCCTCCACGATAACAGAAGACAAGGCGCTTAAAGGCATCTTAAAGCAGGCGGAAGTTGCTGCAGCGATTTTTAATACTTGGTGACCTTAGCACTCCACATGCAGTCTAAGAGCCTTCCACCAAATTTATATGCGGGTTGGTTAAATGGAGGCAGGGGAATGCGTTCGTCCAAAACGTTGCCCACCCGGAGCGCAGTCGAATTGCGACAACCCCGTACACATTAGCTTCCGCGGTCGCTAATCATGACCATTTAATAAAAATATATATGGAGGCCCCACAGGTAGGAGCGACCAATCTCTTACTTAATTTTCCGCCAAATGTTAAGAAGCTACCAATAAAACCACGAATTTGAGAAAGTGTGGAATAATCGATCTTAGTCGTTTGCATAACAGAACCCACCAGCTCTGTTGGGACCCTGGTTAGGGATAGGCAACCTTATAACAAAGACAGGGCAATGCCCTTGTGCAATGCCTGGTGGGTTTCGTCTACTTGCGCCCAGGTAGAAGAAAGGATAAGTCCTGCTGGCAGTGGCCAGTAATTACACGAATGCTTCTGAGAGGTTATAATTGTTGGAAAAATTTGCAGAAACCTAGGGGCTTCAGACAATGGCTACACCATCAACGCCATCGGAATAGAGTAATAAAATTCCAGCGACAAGCTTAATAACGTTATGAGCTCAGTAGTGCCGAGGATGCAAAAAGGAAACAGAAGTTGTATGTTAGTTAGGCACCGTCAAAAGCTTCTTTGAGGGAGGATATTAGTGAGGCGGTGGAAGATGCAGCCAAGGCAGAAGTGATTTTGCGTGTTTTTCATCACTTGCACCGCGTGGACAGGGGCAGTGCAATATCCTCGCAGTCACACTTCTTATGTGACATTGAACTTCAACCCATTGTAAAAACCGCATAAATGAACGGTGATTTATTACAGGTAAACTAGCACATTCTCGAAAAGGCCAGTAAGGTGGTCTGAGTAAACATTAAATTTGAAAGGATTATGGAATAAGCAAATCGTTATTTTAAACTTCTGGTGCTTTAAATGCGCTACTGCATAACGATAGTTTGAATTGGAAAGGGGAGCTGACTAGGGCCACATACTACCATTCCTAATTCTCCTCGGTACTTTTCTTTCGTCAAATTCCGACGCCACATCGCTTTCTACGCATCCACCGTTGAGCTCTACGCTACACTCACATAAACCCAGCGTATCGTTTAAGCACGGTTGATTTTGTACTTCACCAGTTCTTCTTCAACTGATTAACACTACTTCTTGATCTATTTGTGGTTGAATTGGTACTACAATTTATGGCAGACAGACTATGCCCATACGAAGGTGCCCAAACGCACAAGCATGGGTTTCTTTCATTTTTATTTCTGTACGATTAGCGCAGTTCCTACCATGAACGTCTGAACAAGTCCCAATTGGCACTGTTACAATTGTTATGAAACGTCTGCACAATTGCACTTTATTGTTCACGACTCAGTAGGCATGCCTGGCATAGTAGCGAATAAATAAATATTTATTTATGTATAGCGGGCTGCTTTAGTTCAGTAAATCAGTGAGAAAGAAAAAGGCAACGATAACGATCATTCGTCTGTTGCTTCATTTGACAGAAGTGGTATGTTACTCCAGTTTACTTACATCCAGGCTACTCACATGGACACTTTTGCATGTATCCTCACCACCACGTTGCGGAGTGGGCCTTTACGCACATGGACAGGTTTGCGGTATTTAGCCCTCCAAGTGGAACGGACTATATCAAGTAATGCAAGTTAGAAAGTGTTTTATCAAGACGGTTTTTGGATAACGTTAACGTAGGGGTGAGGATATGGGGAGTCAGCAGAGAATTCCTGGCATGGAACACCCGGAGATAAACGTTTTGTCGCCAATAAACATGACTGTAATGCAAAGCCAGTTTGAGCTTGTTGCTTTTCCGGCTGGTATTTTAACTCAGCTGCAAAGTAATGCGATCAGAGTGAGTTGCGTTCATCCGTTTTATGTAACCGATGGTGAGGTCGCCTCGCTGGGCTTGATATTCACCACTGCACAACCTCAAGAACCGCAGCCTCCGCTGGTGGGGATGGAAAGTCCTCCAACGAGTTTGGCCTCTTTACGTTTTGTAGCTTCAGTTGCATTGTGGTCGCGCTTGCGCCAGGGAAGGCAAGGTCTGGATTGCAATTTCAATGTCGGGCTTCACTTCGGCGTTCTGCATTTGCGGAAACGTTGGCGACCCAAGCCTTCCGAAAGCTCCCGTTGGAGTTCAAGTTAGTGCTTGGCTCCGTTTGCTGCCCTCTTGGCCCGTTTTGAGCAGCCAAGGTCGTACTGCACGATCGCCCCGCGGTCGTTTTCTTGGGAGGCACGTTGTAACTGCTAGTGCTCAAGTTCATATTCAGAGATAAGCTGATGGCGTATGTTTACGACATTGCATTTTGCCACGTTGAAGTGAAGCCGGTTATCGGATGACAACGCAAAAGCCCTGCAGAAATCAGTCTGCAATGCTATTTGCTAATCCGCTGTCCTGATATTATGCCAAAGTTCGACGTTATTTGCAAATGGTAAAAATTTGACTGTAGTACACTGGCAAGACGGTTAATGGATGCTAGTAATAAACGTTTCCCCAGTGCTGATCCTTGGGGCAAACCACATTTGCCGTTATTTGGGTCTGAACTGGTGCGGCCGGCGCACACCTTCAGTTGACTTTGAATGCGGAGGTTCCTGGTCCAACCGAGTACAGGAAACCCGATTCCATAAGTTCGAAGCATAGGAAAATAAATGTAGTGTCCAGAAGCTCGAACACCGTCGAGAAGTCTGGGTAGACAACGTCCACTCCCACGCTTGCATCGGCTGACTCTATCCAACTTGCCCGGGCTAGCGGTAAGTTTGTAGTGCAGGAACGATTTCGACGGAATCCGTGTTCCTGTGCCACTAGGAGGTTGTTGCTCTAAAGATAACACATGAGCGCCTCTGCAATTATACTTTCCAGTAATTAGGTGCAAACTGGGATGCGAGTGGTGGGACGGTAGTTCGAAGGCGCTGCAAGGTTACCACCTTTGTAAATAGGAGTGACTAGTCCAGGTTTCCACATCGTGGGAACCTGCATTTCGTCGAAACAACGTTGTAAGTACCGAGCCAATGGTTTGGCAAAATACATGGCTGCCGTCTTCAAGACCTTCGGTTTGACGTCGTTCCCGCCGGGTGAGCTGTGTACGCGCAATGTCAGTAGTGTGCTTATCACATTGGCTGCTGTGGACGTTACGTGGTTTAACCCTGGTGGCCAGAGCAGCTGCGTCAAAAGCGGATGAAATGCTGCTTCGCTCCGGAAAGTACGGATGAAGTGTTGTTGAAGCACATTGGCCACAACTTGTGCGGTTTGCGTAAGACCCACGGTTGCACGTAAAACAGGGATCCAGAGCTGCAGTTTGCGGCGCTTGTTGGCGTGTTTATACAGCAACATGGGATAGGTAATAAGTTCGCCGCTAAGTTCTGTTGATGCTGGAGCTTGACTTCGCGGATCAAATTGACGCTGTTGTTTCGTTGAGATGCGTAAGCCTCTCAGGGCAGATTTCCTTGACAGGCTTTGCAAGCGCGCTAGGAATTTTCTACTAAGGCTCTTCAGGATGGACAGCACTTTCTTCGGACAAAAGACCTTGCATCCTGACGCACTTACTACTAGCTTGGTGCATTGGGTGACAAACGCCATCCAGGCGAAGTTGGACGTCTCCCCGGAAAGAAAGGCCCAGTAGGATACTTGAAGGAGTTTGGACAGGATATCGTAATGTGTAACGACATAGGTTTTCACGTTGCTCTCACTGACGTAATCCGGGTGACAGCTGAAACGAAAGAAAAACATCGCGTGATCGCCTCGGCCTAGTAGTGCACCTATGGTCACGGTGTCGACCATTAGTTCCTCGTTGGAGAGTACACGGTCCAAAACAGAAGGCTGTCCCCCTTTCGGGACTGAGCGGGAGAGGTGGCACGCTAGTACAGAGGTACATCGACAATCACCTCCTGCAAACCAGCCTTGGATTATTTACTGCGTGATACTAGAATATCGCTTGCGTGCCACCAGAGGGAAGTAACTGCGGTCCTGCCAGGACTCATTTCATGGCAGAAGTTAGGCACTGATTCATTTCAAATGTAGACATTAGAAGCCGTAAACTATTGCTAGTAAATCCACTGCATGACGTCTTAGGTACATACAAAACCAGTGCCCATCGAGAACGTTCGGTTCTAGGTCCTCAAGGATATCAACCTACAAGTCGTAGCGACAACACAGGAGCACTTCATTTTCTGCTAGGTCGATCATTTGGTATAAACCTCATGCTGGGTAGTGCAATCTCAGCCTCCGTCACCTCCATGTTTACCCAGGTTTTGGTGACCATAACTAGGTCGCAAGGCATGAATTTGCTGATGCCTACGAAGTTATAAATAAGTACATACATAAATAATTATATTCTGCACGAAAGGAGACATGCCAGTGCAGGCATGCTCACGTGGTTGACAGAGACAAACACTAAAATCGTTTGTACACCACATGACAGGTATCCGTTTTGGCAAAATACATGTCTCGAAACTTGTGCATACCTTTGCATTGGAATGATGCACGAATGAAGGGCATGGTCACTGCTGGCAAAGGGGACTGTGGCGCCGAAGCTCTGTAAGAAGGCTAAGCGTTACTATAACGGAAATGCTGGGTGGGGTTTGAATGGTTCCGGAGGTTAATCACCGTTCACCCGTAAGTGTAGGTGTCCGATACAGTGTTTGCTAAATACGCTGTACACGCAAACAGCGGATATTGTGAACATTCTCCGTGTGCAGCAGTGGGCAGTGAGTTTCTTCCGGTGGCAAGCCACATCCGCCACCTCGCAGTGTTGTTAAACAGACATCGGTGGCTTTTTACAGGGAAAACGTTTGCCAGGCGGGAACCAACCACGTCATGGAACGCTGTCATTGACCACACTTTAAATAGTGTTGTGATAGGACCGATTGTGTAGGACCGATTTTATGAATGGCTAATCGCAGTCATGGCACAACCGATTTTCCGGTGGCTCAGCGGAAAGCTTATTTAGGATTCATCAGCAACGGTTGGGACCGGAGGTACTGGTCGGAGATAGGGCTAGGTACATGAAACTGCTGCGTTACGCAGGTGCGTAGGTCACTCACACCATACGCAGTATCATTGTCCGTGCCCGTAACCGACGAGAGATAACCATCGCAGGTAAGTGGGAAGCTTGCAAGAGATAAAGCTTCTTTGAGAGGATATTTCGAAGGATAATGGAGCCTGCTGTGGTGCATGGAATCAGGTATGGCGGCGAGCAGTTGTATAGACCACAGCCAGTATACATCCGAAAGGTATAAACGCTGCATACCACAGTGGCGCGGTGGGTGTAGTATCCATTATACATTGGAGCCACATAGATAAGAATTCCGATACAAAGAGAAATAATGCACTGGCATGGTGAAGGGAGCATAACCATCTGGCATCACAAGTAGGTTGGACACTTGCAGGGAGCCGAAGTTAATTTTTCAAGAGACGTTTCGAAAATGACAAGGATTTAATCCAAATTGTTCAAAGCAATGGAGGATACGGATCAAAAGACTTTCTGGAATCATAATAAATAAGTTTCCAAAGGTATAGGAATTGATAGTATAACACACTGACGAAGTGTGTAACGTATCCATAGGATAATGACTCCGAACAGATAAAAATGTTGCCACCAGTAGAAACTATCCACTGGTGGGATGGAGGGAGCATGACCCCATGGCATCGCAAGTAAGTTGACCACTTGCAGGGAGATGAAACCTTTCAGTTGATGTTCAGAAAGTAATAACGGGTTGAACCCAAGTGTACAAACCAGTGGAAGGTCCGGATCAAGTTTGCATAATAGGTAAGCTTCCAGAGGCATAGGATTGAAGGCAGACTGCAATGCAAGGTGGATAAAGTATCCACCTGATACTGACGTCAAGCATTTGAAGAATCTGCTACCGGAAATAATCCACTGGTTAGGTGGACGGAACATGACGCCAAGACCATGCAAGTAAGCTGCATACATGCAGGAAGATGATGCTTGCTGGTGGTTATGTTCCGAAGGTAAAAATGAGTTGAACCCAATCACACAAAACACTAGAGGATGCATATTAAGCGGACAGAATGCACTAGATGTTGGTCCGAGCTGTCCACATATGTCTATAGATCGGTTACATATGACGGTGCAGATAAGTTTATCCAAAACTTCCATGCAGATCTCACGAGGGACGGGGAAGATAAGGTCACGGAAAGGAAAACTTAGAACGAAAGGATGGGATTAAGAGAAGCTGGCGACTTTGAGTCTCGCCAAATATTTTACCTACTTTTATTTGTATAGCTATAAATTATGGCGTCAGCTGTGTCCGTGTATTTTAATATTGGAGCGGAGAATAGAAAACCTTGTACCGATACTAGATGTAGAGCAGTGCCTCAAAAGAAACAAGTTGCAGTACACATTTGTAACGCAAAAGGACTATCTAATTGAAGAGGTGAGTAATTAGACCAAATGATGCGGCAGTGAAACCTTGGCGTTGTCAGTAAAACAGTTGCACTAACGCTGTGAGATCAAATGGCAGAGCGGCGCCACAATACACACAGTGAGCCTCCCGAATATGGAGCTCTTTGGTGTCACAAGTAAGTCAGATGGACAGAGGCAACAAAATGGGCATTTCTGGGGTTTATTAGGTAGTAGAATCCGACATTAGTTAGGCGCATAATGGACATGCGGTGCCGGGCCGTCAGTTGAGAGAAGGGGCATCCATTTACATAATCCATGACTGTAGTGGAAGAGAAGATGGATAAGGGTATCCAGCGATGCTATGAACGTACAGAAGGGAAATAAAACGTCGCAGTGGTGCATAATTTTCAAAGTAACCACTCGAATTTGGAGCTCTTTGCTGTCGCAAATAAACCGGATGGACGCATAGAACGGATCGGGAAAGAGCCTGATTAAGTACGTAGAAAAAGCTGCGGTTGTTAAAAGAATAAGGAAAACAAGCAGCCAAGAATTCAGTTAGGAGGCGGAGCTGTAATTTATAGGGAAAACTGCTGTAGCATAAGGCATTATAGCATAGTAAAGTCAGCGCTGCTAGCAACCTAAGGAACTAGAATAATATGGGGCAAGGTCGGCCAACTAAACTAAATAAGCTACTTGAAGGTGAAGTTCTACGGTGTAACAGGTAAGTCAAACAGCCAGGGAAAACAGAAGGCGTAATTGTCAGCTTCGTGACGTAGCAAAGCCCGCTATTATCAGAAAGATTAAGGGTTGGAAATATTGAGCACTCGATTAAGATTAAGAGAAGTGATTTACA
The DNA here is from genome assembly GCA_944474145.2 of Dicrocoelium dendriticum. Classification (NCBI taxonomy): domain Eukaryota; kingdom Metazoa; phylum Platyhelminthes; class Trematoda; order Plagiorchiida; family Dicrocoeliidae; genus Dicrocoelium; species Dicrocoelium dendriticum. The sequence continues at coordinate 80,555,110 of OX104059.1, forward strand.
GGAACCAATTGCTGTAGCCGTGGGGCCGATTAGGAAGTAAACCCATCGACGCTAGGATACCGCAGAAGTGAAACAAAATGGCTCAGCATTGCCAAACAGATTAAGTGAACCAGTGAACGGTGGAGCGCTGGGTGTCACCGGAAAAGCCCTGAAAAATGATAGCAAACAAGGTGATTTTCAGCGGCTCTTCATCAGGCCAATACATCACAAATGAATGACATCAACGTAAACATCAGCTAAGGGCACAGCTTCAAAACTCAGGTGGTCTGAGTGACCTAGTTAGACGATTGGCCCCACGGCGATCAACAGATTGTTTGTGTGTGTGCAGCGTTGTTCACATTATGTGTCCGTGTTGCGGAGGACAAGGGTAGAGTTAGTGCCTAGAAAAGTTTCTTGTGTGCACATAGGTCAGAATCACGAAGCCTGATGGCTATCGCCTCAGCCGCTGCCAGTAGACAACATCTAACCGCTCTGGTGCGACATCTGGGTACGCGGTAGATGGGCTGGAACGCCTCATGCGCTGTGACTTGATGGCTCAAGTGGATCAGATGTATAGGCACTGCGCTTGCCACTGATCTAGTCAAGCCGCTATACGGCCAAGCTGGATAGCGTTCCCTGGCTCTCTCGGACCGTCTCCTGGTAATTTTTCCGATTTAGCTTGATCGACACGAGCAAGGGAAAGCGTATACACAGAATGAAGTACTAGACCTTGGAATTCTGTCCTTAATTTGTGGATTCAGGGTCGGCACTGCGTAGAACCTTAGCAGTAGGCTTGCTGTATAGTACGTTAATGCCATTGCGGCAGAAAGCTTTCTGAACGCTGATTCAGCTATCCCGTCCCCCTTGAACGGTAAGGATAAGTAGATCGGTTGCTTTCCTACTGAATCCACTTTTGCCTTTGCTTCTCGTACCTACATGTTTCTCTGAACGAACCTCTCAGGATAGCCATTTCTATCGAATAGGCTTCGTACAAAGTTTAGCTCGTCCGAAAGCATATCCTCAATGCATATCCTTCTTGCTCGCTGGGTTAGGCACCGAACAAGTTTCCGTTTCTGGCTGAGCGGAACGATGCTGGAAACGTGCGTATATTGTCCATTCCACCTTGTCTTTCTATGGACACTGCGGTGGATCGACCCGTCAGATCTTCGGCTAATCTAAGCGTCTAAGTACGACACTGAGTTGCTGTACTCAGATTCACATGTGAATTTTATGCTTGCGTAGGCTGATTTAACTTGCCTCACTAATTCATCCTTGCATAGCTGCCTACCTGAGATGCAGAACAAATCGTCCGCATACCGTCGGTACTAGAGTAATTTGTGGATAATTCCGTTTACATATTTGGTTTAAAACTTACTCTTGTATACCTCTGCTATCAATGGTCCTAGCGGAGAGCCCATTGCGACTCCATCCTTCTGTCTGTAGATCTTACCGTCGTACAGGCATCGTACGTTCCTGGTACATATCAAAAGAGACTTTTACGTCGCTCGTTTGAGAGGTCGACATCCATATGATGTCATCGAACGTCGTCGCAAAGTAAGTCAAACGACTGATTCAGCGGAACATTAGTGAGGATCGCCACTACATTGCTAGGAGACGTATTTATGAGTAATTTAGCCAACAACTATCTAGACGGGTTTATCGACAATTACTGTACTACGGACGGTAGGTGGACGATATGTTCTGCATCACTGGTAGGCAGCTATGCGAGGATGAATTAGTGAGGCAAGTTAACTTAGCCCACGCAAGCATTAAATTCACATGTCAATCAGTGTGCAGCAACTCAATGTCGTACTTAGACGCTTAGATTGGCCGAAGATCTGACGGGTCGATCCACCGCAGTGTCCATAGAAAGACAAGGTGGAATGGACAATATACGCACGTTTCCAGCATCGTTCCGCTCAGCCAGAAACGGAAACTTGTTCGGTGCCTAACCCAGCGAGCAAGAAGGATATGCATTGAGGATATGCTTTCGGACGAGCTAAACTTTGTACGAAGCCTATTTGATAGAAATGGCTATCCTGAGAGGTTCGTTCAGAGAAACATGTAGGTACGAGAAGCAAAGGCAAAAGTGGATTCAGTAGGAAAGCAACCGATCTACTTATCCTTACCGTTCAAGGGGGACGGGATAGCTGAATCAACGTCTAGAAAGCTTTCTGCCGCAATGGTCTTAACGTACTATACAGCAAGCCTACTGCTAAGGTTCTACGCAGTGCCGACCCTGAATCCACAAATTAAGGACAGAATTCCAAGGTCTAGTACTTCATTCTGTGTAAACGCTTTCCCTTGCTCGTGCCGATCAAGCTAAACCGGAAGAACTACCACGAGACGTTCTAAAAGGGCCAGGGAACGCTGTCCAGCTTGGCCGTATAGCGGCGTGACTAGATAAGGGGCAATGCACTTGAAGTGTGGGTTACAGGGAGTTGGGTCGACATAGCCTAAACAATTTAGACCACAGAAGTCTGGGATGGCTCAGAAAACAGCAGACCGTTTAGAAGAGAACAGATAAGTCAGTGCGTTGAGGCGACGCTGCCAAAGTAGCTGGTACTAAACGTAGTGTGTCATCAGAGAAGGAACAGTTCGGGACGTGTGACTATAAAAAGACGTAGTCAACATGTCGACCAAGTGTCGCAAGGTGAGGGACACAGTGTTGTGTCTACAGGCCATAGAACGGTTAAGGGTATATAAAAATTGCGTAAAGTTTTTCTACGAAATGCGTTGTTAAACGGATATTAGACAGAATGTTTTGCCTCCATGGTGAGCCTGCACCTGGTATTATACCTAGGGACCTTCTCGTTGGCGGGTTTTGAAACACGTATACATTAATTTTGTCATGGGTACCAGCGGGCCTTCAAACCTGTAGAGTAGCTGAAGCCTTTAAATATACTATGTGAATATCTCGATATGTACTACGGTAAAACCAGCGAAGTAGTACTTATAAATATTTACTTTTAGTGTGTTACCTTAGGCTGATCATAATTAGACTATCCGGGACTGCAGCCATGTTAACTGACTCTTTCCGTCAGATATTTACCGGTGCATACCGTGTTCCCCATTTGTGAAGGTAAATGGGCAACCCATTCCCTGTGACATGCTTTCTTCTTGCGATGCTGATCACGGCGGTAGTAAACAGAATGAGTATTAAGATAGAACTTCCCCATTCATCGATACCTGTTACAACTAGTATATGCGGTGCGACTACGAGCGCAGGAAACTAAACCTTGCGCTATCCATAGGGTTATTTGGCAGTACAGCATTCAACACATCTTTTTTATGTATAGCTGCTACAATTGCAACTTACGCATCGACATATTTTCAAAAGGAACTTTTTATTAAGTTTGGAATTGCAGCCCTGTACCATACACACAAATTCCATGCTGCAAAACCTTGGTTGTTTCTCTATTATCGGAGTTTAACGGCTTATCGAAGGTCTAGTGTCCAGGCCTAGGAAACCAGTTTCCACAGTACACGGAAAAATTATGCATCTGTTAGAATGCTAGCCGGAATCATTACCTTGGATTTAGGTCTATAAGTAGGTAATGGTGGAATAGTACGCATGGTTGAGTTATTTCTGTTGATGATGAAGATGTCGTTATTTAAATGAAAGGTGTACATGCTACATACTTTTATGAAATAATATAAGGGGATGTCAGCCTCAACTCACCTGTTGTTGTTTAAGTAGATAACCATTGGTTGCAAACCGCTGTGGTGTCTCGTCAGTACCCGTCATGTTGGCTACGTTTAATCATTTGGTGCGTTCGTGTTCCATTAATAGGGTAGGATGTGATGGGACTTTAAATGGCAATTGGGGCGCCTTTTCACGAGCGGCAAGCGGTGACTAGGTATCATTACCAACGAAATACGGAGAGGAACATGCCTGAGGGTTAAGCGAACAATAGCTTCAATACGGTTGTGTGCACGGTGAGGAAAGTAAGGTTCGTAGTAAACCGCGTGCGTCTGAATTTCACTGTGCTAAACGTTCCTAAGAGTTACAGGCTGCTGGGCTGGAAACCGGTTTCATTTCATACTGAAAAGCATTACTACGTTGGTGAAACTGGATGCGGCCTAGTTTGGGTCTTGATGTTGGGAACTACTGGCTGCATCAACAGTACAGGTGCATGCCGGAGGCCGAGGAGCAGGTTGGGTTTAGGCAAACGTACTTATTTAACAGCAGCCGGATGATTTATCGTTACATAGCAAGGAAGCATAGTCGAGTTTTGAGCTTGGAAAATATAAAGTAGGTTAACCAGCGTCCCTGTGCACGGCAAGCAGGAGAGGTATGCAATAAAAGGGTACGTTGAAGAAGAACGGCACATGCGGCATAGTGATGGCGGGCGGCGTTATTAGATACTTGTTCTGCCTGTCCTCGTCAATGGAGACGTCAGCAGTGAGGTAAATAAACATATAAGTAAATGGTATGTTTCTCAAAAGACCGAGACTCGAAAGTGAAGACCCTCGAGCATAAATATGCTGAAGTACGCGTTCTAATGTTTATAAAACAAATATGGTTGTAAAACCCACGGGACTTTAAGACGAAGCAATTGTTTCACAAGTTACACAAGGGATGTAGAAAGTTATTGTTCGCTGGTGGTCAAGTTCACCTAAACACTGCAGGTATGAACTCAAGTAAAATATTATAGGAACTCAAGGTATACGCAACCACAAGATCGTTTGGCATACCAACATTCAAATCGCACGATATATTTCTTCTCTTTTGTGAAATGTTTGATCAGAATTCGATATTTTTTCAAGAACGGATTGTCCCATCCAACGGTAAATTGCGGTTTTGTCCATCGTTTGCTTAATCCATTCGTTGAACTCGGGGTTTGCCAAGTAAAAGGCAAACGAACAGAGAAAATTAATAGAGTTGATCAGGTTGTCGAGTCACAGTGCAATAAACGATGGTGCCATAGTTTAATGCCGCTCAGTAATTGAAGTATCGCGAACATATATTGCGGCACTGCATGTTTTTGGATATAAATGTTACTGCGAACTCATTTTGCTACGCTCTGTTACCTTTTGAGATGGCACACACTTACCGGGAAGCGGTTGATGCCATAAGGTGGACGTTGCCTTGTTTGGCATTGGTGGAGACGCTAGTGATGGAGTCCATCTCAATGAATTCAAGATGAGTCCATCCATAGCCATAATCACTATAAATAGGATTTCTCTTTCTGTGTTTCACTTACCCAGTTATTGCGTCATATAACTTTTACGATCCTATTTTCCGTGAACTTCAAACGGTTTGCTCACAAAATTACACTCACTTTAGTGACAGGGTTACTAATATTAGCCAGCGCAATTTCTTTTTGCGCACCTGGTTATTCGGTTTTTACCGTAAGTTTGCTGAGGTCTATTCGTATGATGGTTTGTGCAGCCATCTGCTTTTCTCGTGTTAATGTTACCGAGTTCCCTCTCTGCAGTCCTAGGCAAATGGACGTATGTGTTTAATCTGCAGCTGCCTAGGAGAATACTAGGCAAACAATCTGAAATATGCTATCAAGCTTTAAATGTAGAAAACTACACCACTCTACATATACCTGAACGCCAGCAATGGAGCTGAACGACCTGAACAATTCCTCAGACTTTTTCCATAATAATTATATGTCGGTCGCTAGTTGGGTGCACATCTGTCATAGCAGAGAAATGTAATGAGCAGCGCCGACAACAAAAAAATTAAACTTGTCATATTTCCCCAACAAATACAACCGCAACCACGCTGGGGGCACGAAAGTTTACATTTGAACAACATAGCGTAGACAGGAGTATGGGTTACCTCTTACTCATCGCGACCACGTAGGTTACTACACAGGTATTTGTTAACCCCGTTCACAAACCCGGAACAGCTTCTCTTGCAAAACATAACTTGGTCATACCGAACGTCAGGACTGCCAAAGTGCACCCACCACTCCGCGGAAGGCCATTATTTAGTAACAGTGACACAGAAACGCCTCTTTCATAACGAAACGCTTTGGGGCACAAACTAGCTTCAAAGCAACAGTAAGTTACCAAATCAGCTTATGAACCAAAAGTTCGTTACGTCAACCTCCTCTCAGCAAACACGAAGAGACCTGACGTTTAATATCAGCAGCTCACATAAGAAACGATCAGTTGCGGCGCTCGTGAGGGTTGGCTTGCAAATGAAACTAACCCCTATGCCTTCAGGTTTGATTCTGACCGGAATCACTCACATGTTTGTACAACTGCGCAGAACCTTTTATACAACCTGGCTAAGCTAAGTATAGCCGAACCTCAAGTTGTTAGACTTGATCATGATACTGGCAACCTGGTTGAGATACGCTCATTGGTGCCGGAACCACTCAACTTGGTACGTCCGTCCCACGTCAAGATCGCGTTAGTAGCGAATATGGTCAATTTGTCAACACTGTTTGGTGCAGAATACAAATACGACTGGGTGACACATCAAATTAATTGTGTACAGCTAGCCATTATAAACATCATAAATGGGCAAACCGTCTAACCTTTGCTATAAAAGGTGTTCTAGTACGGACCCACCACCATGTTCTCTCGTGAAAGTATACAACGGGTACACACTGGTTTTTCTAATGGTGCGCAATTTATAGAAAATTTATAACAGCCAAACGCTAGCGCGCAACTTTATAGTCATGTTACGTTTATTAACAACAGTAAAAGGACAGTAAATGGCTGTAAAAGGTGGACTATTTCGGATCTCGTTTTAAGCAAAAGGAGTTGTTGATAAACGCAGTATCAACGAGTGGTATGTTGATGCGTTGCTATCTCACAAAACCGCTTTTCCGCTAAGGTTCTCGCGCAGAACACTTCAACGGTGATATCGAAATACACCACAGCTTACTTTTTACAGGGAATTTCAAGGAAAATGGTGGCTACATTACTTTGGTATTTCATACATATCCGTTGTGTTATTTTAGGTCGATTTCAGCAATGAGCGTCTCATCCGCTGTTCTGACTAGCAATCTCAATATATCCGGCGGTTACCTAGAGCTGAGATGAGAAGACTGTTTCCTGCAACCCATCAAGCATCCCACTTAGGTCATGATACTTTTGTTGTAGGCCATAACCTTCATTATCAATGACTGCGGATAGATGGACAGCTTTCCTCACTCTGTTTGACAAACAACCTGTCATTCATCAGAGCAGATTTTTCGTGTTTATTCTTATCAACTCAATTTCATTTGCGATTCTGGAATTTTGAGTGTGTACTATTGTCGTGTCCGTATAATTTACTGTAGTATTTGTATAGTGTAGTTATAAGTACACTATATGTCGTTTCATTTGTCACCTATAGCGTCACGTCTGATAAGCTACCCGTAATGACGCACCTTACCCTCGGTGGCATTTGTTGGGCATAGAGCCAAAGATTTTACATGCGTCATTTGTCGTGCGAGCTTCCGCATTTTGTGAATTGGTTTGTCCTTATTTCCATTTAAACTACTGCGTAAAAGTCAAAATAACTTTGTCCAAATATTTTGCAAGAAATGCCAAGCCATTGTGTAGTCGCAAACAGCCAAGAAGCCGAGCGAACCTAAAACACGGGCAAAAAGTTCCATAGGAAGGAGTTTGGTGGGTTCATCTAAGCAAGCGGAAACCCAGCCGTCTCAATGTGGGAACGAACCAAACTGCCCACTGGCTGCAGGCTTTCCAGAGCGACGACCACCTGTTGCTTGAGCATCAACTGGCGTGCTTCTGTTGCTTTCTACGGACACCAGCATACCGCTATTCAGTAGCGCAGGCGACGAAAGCAAATGAAGAAAGCAGCGAAGCAGAAATGAGAGGACAATTGCCAGCAACCAGCGGTGTTGTAAACTTATGATGTTTCAGGCGCCTGAGTCAACGAACGACGGTCCTCAGACTCGTTATGATTACGATGTGGATATTCTGTAAAGCCTAATTAATAAGTCCATCGACGTGAATGAACAGGGGTGCGGGTTAAGCAAAGTACCGGTCTTAGAAAAAGAGAGGAGAGGAACTCCTGGTCTCTGCTAGTCACCTTTGTTGATGAAACGCGTCCGAGGCTGATGCTATCCCGCCTCAGTAGGCTAAGAGGTCTAAAGTTCCATGCACCACCCCTTAGTTGCATCTATCGGATAGAGAGCAACTGAAGGCTGCCATAGTGGCGTTGAAGCGTCGGTCTAGTAGTAAAGAAACCAAAGTCGTAAGCAAAAAGGTGTGCCTTACCAGTACTCAGAATTGCTGTGTGGATCCATGGCGCTAGTAAGGGATGACCTGAACGTGAAGGCCAACCACTGTCTTCTGCACGGGCAATAACCTGCATGACAGTGGAGGATGGCTATATCGCAGTTAGGTTTCAATTCGTAATGGTCAGCTGTCTCTCTCCATGGCTCAGTGGCATAAGCTGCGCCTAGTTGGCGTTAGTCTCTAGCAGTTATGGGTTCGTTTCCCTGTAGCGGACCGATGGATGCGCACCACTGCCGAGCCCCAATGGGGCGAATTACACGTCTAGTGCTTTTTCGGATTGGTGGCTTACCTATGCGGCTTGGAATTTAATTGCCATGAACCAACTTGAATCAAAGTCCACCGTGTTATTTTTCAAGTCCGAGGAAGCCGGATCAACAGGTTGATGACGCTTCATTCTCGCCCGTCGCTTCCCATAGGCCTGCGCTTGGCATTCGCAAAGGTTTGTAGTTTACTGAACACAGGTGACGATTTATATCAGTTTCTTTGCCTCTCGTCCTCCGGACGTATCAGGGCTGGCCGAAACCTGGTTCAATCCTGTCACTGCCCAGGAAGTCAAGATCAGTGGCTACTCGTGTTTTCAGGGCGACAGACTGTCGAACGATCAAGGCGGCATGCTGCCATACAATCGGCGAGCACTGTGCGAGGGACTAGTACACACATACCGCAGCGATGATTGTCTATCCGAACAGTTATGGTGCTCGATCCAACAGACAGGGTGAACTGTTTGTGGGTGCTGCTTATCCCAGCCCGCGAAGTCGAGGCCTATGTTAGTTGCCGCGCGCCAGATCCTCCATGATCGGCCCCGCTTCCGGCTTATGGGTGATGTTAACTTTCTTCGAATACGGTGGCCTAAGGTTCAAATTCTCCCTGGGCACGGTGAGGTCGAGATGCAGTCTACGGGGTTGGTATTGGTAAAGGGGCAGCACAACATGTCTGCCAACCAACTCGCGTTACACCGCATTCCGCTGCACCGCGAATGGACCTAATACTAATAAGTTGCGAGCAACGTGTGTAGGAAATTCATGTCCTGGAGTTTCTGGCAACTAGTGACCTCTCGATAGTGTTAGCTAGCCTAGAGTTGCTGCTGCTCTACATACGTCTACCAGAGCCGATTTTGATGGTCACAATCGAGTAGTGTAGACTAGTCGATATCACGGGATTCATCTGATGAATCCTGTTGGAATGTCATAAAAGGGGTGTGGGATCTTCGTGCGCCTGTTTTGCACTCAGAAAGTATCGGAAAGCTGGGGCATTGAAGCCACACTGGTTCGAGAGTGAGTATGGTCAGTTGTCACGACGGCGACGAGTTTTGTCGGATAAATTCATCGTGTATGGCTCTGCCGACGATTATGAGGCGTACCGCAGGCAGCAAAATCTAGGAAACAGAATGAAAGCGCGCAAGCATCGGCAATTCGGAGAAGAGCTTGCAACCCCAATGCAGACGGTCAAATAGAAGAGTTTTGCTTACTGAAGCGGCGCATGCGGCCCAAAAGTAACGTAGCTGTGTTAGAGGGCACTGATGGAGAGCCGTTGAACTCCAGCAATGAAAGTGCGTTCGCGGCGGTTGAGCGCTTTGTTTCCGTACTTACAAGTGGTCAAGCGCCTACGCCGAGCTCGAGGCCTGTGGCCTCTACTAAACTCTAAGGCCTGGATCGCTGGGTAGAAGATATCTGTAGTCTACTCGTCAGACTTGATGACACGAAATCTGCCGGACCTTGTGGAATGTATCCGCTACTTCTAAGCCTTTGTCGTCCAGCAGCACACCAGCCGTGGCGGACCTGTTCAGCAGATTGCTGTCCGAGTGTGCATTGTCGAGCAAGTGCAAATGCTCGGCAGTGAAGCTGATTCCAAAAGGCGGTGACGCACGCAACGTGGACGATTAATGACCAAGGTGATCGAAAAGATTGTGCAGTTGCTGGAGTCTAAGGTATTCTAAGGCCGGCACAACACAGCTTCATGAAGGGCCACTGGTGCATCACCAACCTGCTGCAGACGCGGCAGAAACGGTTGCAAACATTGAACCGACAGAATTCAGTGGATGTTATCTACATTTATTTCAGTAACTCTTTCAATAAAGTGAACCATGAGTCTCTGTTCCACAAGCTGTGGATGTGTGGTGTTGGTGGCGCATTGCGTCAATGCATCTGTGATTTTCTTATTGGGAGAAACTGGCAGGTACAGATGGAAGGACACATAACGGAATGGTATTCGTCCACTAGCGCCGTACCCGAAGGCACAGTACTTAGGCCCGTGTTGTTCCCGTTCCAAAGCAACAAAGTACCTCAGCTTCTTCGGTCGCCCTGCGCATTATTTGCAGAAGACCTAAAGATTTGGAGAATTATTGATTCTCCCGGAGACTGTGACGTCCTTCAACAAGGTCTTGACCGCCTATCCTGTTGGCCTGCAGAAGTTGGCCTGCTGGTTAACCCGGCCAAGTCCTCGTTTATGAGCCTGTGGAAGATATGGTAGCAGTGACATACCCGAGTGAATGGATGAGTAAACCGAGTGCGCCAGAGAGCCAATGGGAGGCGAGTGTAACTGATTTGATTGCTGCACATGGATTGGCGGATATCCTTGGGAGTTAGTCCTCGTTTGTTTAACTAAGGCAAAGGTAGTACCTCATGGCCTCTGAAGCGTCTTTGGTTATGGACTTGTACGCGTACCTTATATCAGGGAGTTTGGCTTTCCAAAGATGCTGGAATTTACGCCGATTTGTCTATGCCGACTAAATGCTTGTCCATGAAGGTCTGCGTTATGTAGCAAAGGGTGGTAATGGGCCTGCGTACACGCCAGCCGGCCACTCGCTGCATCTCAGCAGTTCCGCAAAAGACCTAGGCGTAATCTGACGCCGTGAGCTAAAGTCAGCCAAAAACACTAACACAGTGTACGCAAACGGACTACACCTGATACCCTGAAACGTATTTGGAACCGATCTGGAAGTCACAATTGTTGATGAACTGTAAATTGATTAGTCCTCGTATGTAGCTTATCCCCGATCGTTATAAAATGCCAATGTTAAGCACATTCACTTCGACTGTGGACGCTTTTGTAACGAAAGCAAAACGTTATGTATCACCATAAATATATTAACTGGTCGTCTATCAAGATTTCTGAAATGACGGACCACCTGCTAAGGGCACTTAGGCGCAGCTTCTGCACTTGGTCTGAAGAGACTGCCACTCTTCTGTTCTCTTCCATAATAAAGCCGGTGTTGCTTACCACTTACCATCCTATTGCCAGACCATGAAAAGTCAGGTGCAGAGACTGGAACACATCCAGGATGCAGCTACCCGGCTCATCAACATTTTACTGGATATGTCCTACAGGTGCCGCTGTAGGAGACTGGGGCTTTATACCCTGTCCTTCGTTGGCTTCAACTTTATCTCAATTGGACGCACCAGATACTGCACCTAGACCAATTCCCTACGTTGGGGCTGCTGCACGTTCGTCTAACAAGCAGCATGCGCGGACACAGGTACAAACTGGTGGTACCGAACTTGAAGTGCGTAGCTCCCCGCCTATGTTTTCTGCATCTAGTAGTGAAATATTGAAATGAATTGCGGGAGACGCTGGTCGAGGCGTAATCGATGTCGGAATTTAAGAGATTACTTGACGTCCATTTTGCAGACTACAGGTATGGCGAGCGCTGCGCACCTGGATAAGATGTGGTACGGCTGCAATATGCTGCCACCGCGCAGGAATCAGAGACGTGCTTTCACGCATCTGCCCGATCCACTTACGATGGAGCAACACGGATTTTTATCTGCTCGCTCTCTATTCGCAATAATCAGTAATCTTCGAAAATTTGGCTCTACATCATCCAGGGTAACCTGAACCAGCAGCAGTACAGCCATTAAGGCAACCTCGCGTGCTGCACGTGAACATTCCGATGTGCGGGCACTTTCTGCCTGCTGTGCCTACAATTTTTATCGCAGGCCTACATGCATGTACTCATTCGATCAGGCTCAACGTGCTCCTTCCAACCCTTTATATATTTTGATTTTACGTCCTATGGACCACCATCTTCCCTCTATCTTCATGCTTTGCGTTTTCTATCCAGAGCCGTGCGTCAAAATCTTGTTCGTTTTCTATTTTACATCACGAATTGTGACCTCAAATTGAAGCCCAAATTGAGTGCTTTCTAACAACTCCACAGCTGCTTCTATCGGTTACGATACTAGGCAGCTAAGACGGCGTGGTTATGTCAATCCCAGACTCCCACACATCATCGAATTGTGGCACCAGTTTTTGTTGGGTGAGTAAATAAATAAATAAATAAATGTTTTATTCTCAACAAGGTGAGGCACGCCTTTGCAGGCATGATCAGTTTGACAGAACGATGCATGATCAAGAAGGTGCAAAAATCCGATATGTTTGCTAAAGCAGTTGTGTTTGTGTAGAGGGTGTGTATGCATGTCATTGTGTGTGTATGTATATGTAGCTGTGTAGTTTGTGCTTGTATTTCCGCTGCTCCAATATTCAATGCTTGATAGTGTCATCAATATGCGAGTAGGAGATTGGTGTCCGTGGGTTGGATAAAATTATCCGGATATCCACGGGGCAGTGACTTCATTTTGTGGCGAGTCACGACCGCCACGTCACAGTGTTGTTAAGCAGACATTTATGGCTTTTTATAGGGAGAACGCTTGCCAGGCGCAACCCACCACGTCCTGGAACACTGCCGTGCATACCAAGTTGATCGAGCTTAGCGAGAACTTCTGGTGGTGTCAGCCTTTTCAGCTTATCCTTCTGGAAGGTCATCCGTTGGGAATCCTCCGTTTCGCGTTCAGTGACTCGTAAAGACGTATCACTTTCGGGATTTCAACGCACCTTTTTGGTACCAACAAGGCCAATCCGAGAGCTTACCACGTTTGCCCATACAATGTATTCGGTTGAGTTACAATGCAATTACTATAATAAACCGGTTCTAACCATAACCGCTGTGGGGTGCATCCAATCCATTTGGGTGCAGTGTCGGTTTCGTCAGATCTTTCTGTTGCTGTCCACTCAGCAGCTCGCAGCCGCTAGCAGCTAGCATCCACTTCGGACCTAATCGACACGCCTACTGTTCCTACTTAACGCGCGGTTGTGGGGCAATTTACGCACCCACTCTTCTCACCGTCGCTGCACTTGCAGACACAGGAGGGTTTCCTCAGGTCAAACTGTCATCAGCGGCCCGCCTCGACAAATGCACTTGTCTGGATGTAACCGAACTGTCCTCAGCCGTAGCCCACCCATACTGAACCGATATTGCACCCCTAAAACTGGTTGGTTTGCAGCACTTTCACTCATTATTTCACTGACGTTCGCGTAGTTCAAGCAACTGAGGTATTGATTAAGTAGTTTCTTCCCTTTAACCTATCCTAACTACTTCAGCTAGCCTTTGTACCCGTACAGTTTACAGTAGTATGACAAGCAGTAGTGTTTCTTACGCCGCCTGAACAAAGGCAACGAAAACTGAGGTCCCAAATTATCTTTCAACCAGTTCGGATCAAGTCGCTACTCTTCTTGCAGAACTCAGTGCTAAGGTCAAATCCCTAGAATCTGAACTCTACAAAACGAAGAAAATAGGGACCACAATTGAGCACCTGCCGCTATTCCACTACCACAGTAACTCACAGGAAAGCGCGGATCCTGTCCAAATAAAAAGGCAGCACAGTTCATCTCCTCATTGATGTCTGTTACATCAACCTGTGATCGCTTGTATTATTCCTGGTAGATTTAGTTTTGGTAACGTTGAACTTGTAATACAGAAATCTGCAACATCTTTGAAATCGAATGCAAATGACTTCGGTTGGAAAATAACACCAAAGCACTACTACACCATCGTTAGTTACTTTCCAACTCAAGAATCCGGAAATTGCTTGCTGAATAAGCAGCTCACTGTAGCCCAGCGGATAAAGTGCAGAGGCCAAAACTCGAAAAGATAACTTATCTAATGTGGTAGCTGGGTACTTTAAAGTAGAGTTTGCAAGCTTACCTCGTATGATAAGGACCTCGTGCGTCATCCTTCCTAACGACACCGCAACGTTGCCTAAGCAAACCCCTTTTCCTAGCAATACACTCCTTACCTTGATATTTCTAGACCAACCAAGTTGAATTCATTGTTTATAAGTGATGGAGTAACTCCTAAGCATTGGGATGAGCTAATTGTCTAGGGTTTTATAACAGTAGTGCAAACTGAAGTTAATGCCCCTTGGGCCGTTAATGCAATATTATAGAAAATCTACAGTTACTAAGCGTTTCCAACAAAGGCCTTAAGCTTATAAGAAACACTGTAGAAGTAGATAAGATCTACTAAAGTACATCGTACAATCCCTATATGAAGCGACGTCCTGAGCCAATAAAAGAAGAACCAAATGAAGTCATTTGGATACTTCTCGCCGTAACACACACATACCACCAAACCTAGTACAGTATTGATAACAGAATGAACTCTGTCACCAGAACAAGGCCATTTCCTAGCCACTCTCATATGTACGCAGCCAGTCCCGACACACCTCTCAATACGACCCTACTTTAGTGCAGGAGCAAGTGCGGCTGCAGCCATTTCCACTCTTTACGCACTCGGCAGAAGTCAGCTATATGTTTCCACTGTTCCTGCAATTTAGGCGGATGACTCGGCTAGCCAACTACCACACCAACCTCAAAGTACACCTGTTCCCTCAACCAACCCGCTGTCCACTGCGTTTCGGTATTCACATATGATCCATATCACAACGGCTACTAAGCATAGACTCGGCGTCAGTACTCCCACTCCTATCTTCTGCGTCCATGGTATCTGACTACAGCAACGAGTAGAATAACAAGGCGTGAAACACCCTATAGCCCGTTTACTGTAATTCTACATAATGCCAAATCTACTAACAACCACCTGTACTTCCTAAGCACGCTTGAATATACCTAAGAACCACGACAACTCATTGTTACTGAAAGGTGTGCTCCTCCGATACATTGGATACTACCATTGCTATTTCTTATGTTTATAAATGACCTGGCTCCTCTTCTTGAGGACCCCTGCTACATCTTCGCAGATGACTTGAAGCTGGTCAGTAGGGGAAAACGTGCGACATTGGCTAAGGACATCCTCACTGTGGTGAATTGGTCAAGTCAATGGGACCTACCTCTAAATGCCAACAAATGTCAACTATTGACTAGTAGTGGTAGCGGAATTGCAGTTCAGTCTCCTGTGGGATTTCTATCATTGCGGTGCACTGACGAAGTCCGTGATCTAGGTGTCATCGTAGCGAACAATTTTAAGCCTTCGGCACAGTGTCGCCATGCTGCCAATAAAGCACGACACGAATTATTTCGTCTTAGGTGGGCGCTGAGTAACACTAAAGCAGAAGTATTCTTGCCCTTATATAAAGCAGTGGTCAGGCCACATCTGGAGTATTGTGTTCAGGCCTGGTCACCGTACCTCCGTAGTGACATCACTTGTAAAGAAAAGATTCAGAAACTTGCGACCAGAATGATTGAAGGTCAACGAGGGAAGATCGTCTAAGTAGCTTAAGATTATTTTCCCTGGAACGGCTTAGGTTGAGTGGGGATTTGATAGAGACGTTTGAGATCATTAAGAGACTTGGTGGTATTAGTTCCACCCATCTGTTTGAGCTGGCTACGTCAGACCATCTGCGTGGGCATCGCCTGAAGGCTTAAACATCACAGAGCTCGTTTGGACATCAGGGCAAAGTTTTTTACGAACCGGGTAGTTAACTACTGGAATAAACTTCCTTCTGATTTAGTGGAGTCTGAGACCGTAGAAGCCTTCAAAAGGGGCTTAGACAATTGTTGGTCCATCCTTTTTCCAGAGATATTGTAGTTGTACTTTAATATGTAGTGTATTTTGATGCTGGCATATGAAAGTGCAGAGATTGCTCTTGTTCTTGTTTCATTCAATTGCAGAAGCAAGGAGAGACAATCCAACGTCGAAGTGCCGGAAGTCGCTTCACTTACCGGCACAAGAACTGGACGCTCGTTAGGCGGAAGCCTCTATCGTCCATCTGACCTGACCTGACCTGACCTTGATGATTTCTAATTA
Organism: Dicrocoelium dendriticum; assembly: GCA_944474145.2. Lineage (NCBI taxonomy): Eukaryota > Metazoa > Platyhelminthes > Trematoda > Plagiorchiida > Dicrocoeliidae > Dicrocoelium > Dicrocoelium dendriticum. The sequence continues at coordinate 80,571,347 of OX104059.1, forward strand.
CTAGCATTTCCCAGAAGATCGCTTAACAGGCAAATTAGGTGGAAGCATGAGGTTCCCGCAACATGCAGTTGCAGCAGAACGTTCTTATCACCTACAGCTATCAAATGTCCCCGAATCGCTTTGGTTGTCCGCCTCAGGAATCAGTTCTCCCAGCCCACAACCAGCCAACTGTGTCAACCGCGGGTATTACAATCATCACACGATCCTTCGAATTAGCCACCGTGCTCCAACTCACACAGCAGATGCTTGCTGGGAATTTTAACCTAGCTAGTCCTCCCAACCATCCCCGTCTACACATGCAGCTTTCCTTTCCGTTCTCAAGGTTAGTGGATGGATATAACAGGATACTGAACCAGCTAGGGAGACCAGTTTACTCGATCTCATATTCGCTTTGGGGGTAGCAAATACGCAAACGTAGTTATTAGACAAACACCGGTAGCGAGCAAAACATGGTACGCTTCAGTTTCTGTGTTAAATTGGCGATCCAACAAGTCCTTAGATCACAATATGTAACACACTGGATGAACTAGAAGCCATTTAAACAATTAATCCGATTGCCCTATTGGGATGCATACTTCTTCTTTTAAATTTTATGCACTGCCGTGGACTATATCTACCATCGAGTCCATCAGGCCATTGCTGTCCTTATTCCCAAATACAAGGTGATTATCAGTGTCCAAAAAGACGCAATCTTGCTTTCAAGTAGCAGGAAAGGCGAAGAGCTAATTGCTCGATACAAAAGGACGGGAAAGCATACCTTGCTGTTAGAGTTGCACCACATCCTTTACAGGGTCAACCATACACGAGTGACGAAGAAGATGCACGAAGAACAGATAGCTATGCTAAGGACATATAATACGGAAGTACCTGTTAAAATTCTGTGTCGCGGAACCAACCAGCACTCTCCTTGAGCAACGGACTAGTTAAGGCAAAAGGACAGTCCCTCCATGATTCAGCTGCCATCTGTAATGCTTTCGGCTCATTTTCGCTACCTTCATGTGCCTGAATACGGACGCGGTAAATGTACGCATTAACGTGCAAGCAAGCAATAATTTGAGTAAACTTGAATTGTTTCTCAGTATTATCCAACAGGTAATGAATTCCATCAGAATGCCTACCCATCCGGATTCCGGCGGTATCACACCTGTCGTCATAAACTGGGAAGGGCTGATATGATGTTATTGCTGAACAGATTTACCTTTTTATTAGAAGCAAGCTACTGAGGACAAGTGGACACGATTGCTCACGAGGGAGGCTCCAAACTAAAAGAAATGGCGACTACCGGCCACTACATCGTAGTCCTGTGTTAGCCAGCTTATTGGAGCAAATGGTTAAGAATGGTGTAATGAAATGCATCAGTTTGCTAGAGGTGATCGGCAGGTCCCAGCCAGACTACTTAGAGAAGCAGTCCACAGTATCCGCCATTTGCATTATCTAAACCATGTTTTGAATTTTACTGACTCAAGGTACGCAATTATGCTTCTCTTCATGGACATAGAAATGTCATTCGATAGTGGCCCACCAAGGCCTGCTGAAAAAGATTGGTTCCTTTGGAATCCGCGGACCGCTCTTAGGCTGGCTATCTTCATACGTGAGCGATTGTTCTCCGCTGGTTAGCATACACGACCATTTGTGACAGCATGAGAAAACCTGACAGCGGGTGGCTGAAATTTCTAGTGATCATTTACGACAAGTCTATTAAGCACAGAATTTAGTAAGAACTAGCAGCAGCCGTGTTAACAATTCCAGCTGGCGCCTTCTCAAAAGCTGTGTAAAGCCAATCAGTGAAATATTTTCAGTTGGCCACTTGGCAAGCACCCAATCTCCTCCTTTTGAGCATAATGTGCATCAGTACTACTGATACCTGCAGTATACTTTTGTTGTGATTGATAGCGACTATCAAGCAGCAAACTTAGTTAATACTCTGAACCGCTATCATCCTTCGAACAAATTTATAATGGAAAAGGAAACAGCTATCACTCTACATTTGTTGGATGTGAAGCTGAAAATAAATCCGGATGGTGCACTCACTCAATCAGTGTACCGTAAGTCTACTTGGACGAAACAGTAACTTAAGTTTAGTAGTTTCTGTCCCGTCATCTACAAACAAGCACTCGTACGCTCTAGTTTCGCAAGTGCTTGTAAGATTTGCTCCGACGAAGCAACGACACGCAGTTGCAAATTACCTCCACAACACAAGGAAAGAACGGGTATCCCGAGAGATGCATGAAGCGCTACTCCAATAAAAAACAATTAAGGGAACGTAAGGCCAACGTCCGGAAGAAGAAGACGCTCATCAAGTTACCATTCAAATGGGATCGAAATGATGGGCGATTTTTGCGTCGCCTTCGCCAGTCCATTAAAAATTGCAAGTATGCGACCGAGCTAGTCCTAATTCACCAAGTTAAAACGTTGTTCTGTAAATCCAACCTAGACAAGCCGGGCTCTACAGTTAACGCTTCCTGTATTTGCCTTTTTATTGTAGGTGCGGTAGCAAGTACGCTGGCCAGACCGAGAGGGGGCAGTGCAGGAGGATTGCCAAACATGTCCAACGTAAACTGCTAGCAAATGGCTCCAAGCTGCCTGCAGGCTCTACCGGCCAGCATACCCCCGATTGCCCTACGTGCCAAGACCCAAGAGAATCGTCCAGGATCTTCACTTGTTAGAACACTGCTCGTTTGCTTATAGTTGCAGTGGTTGCAGCGATTCGTCAGCTGAAAGCCAAGTTATGTAAGCTGACGGAGTTTGTGGCTGTCACCTCGCCCTGGGGAGATTATCCATTAGCCTTGTTTAACCAGAACGATTTTCCACCTTGTCTTACCGCCGTTTGTCGTGCATACTTATTGCACTGTACAGAGCTGATGAGAAGGCGAGGAATCGCTGAATTCAGGTTATTCCGTTTTCTCGCTATTTTAATGTTTGTGAAGGGAAAATACTGTGTGAAATTCCAGCTCGACCTATTTTAACTACGGAGAATGAGGCATAACCTGGTGCTTCTATACAATTTGACTCATCCAAACGCCCCCTGCTATTTCCCATCGTTTGAACTACAGCATAGTTCGACAAGGGAACTCCGCAATAAGTAAGTTACTTGAGTGTACCCTGGTGCAAGGTAAATATGCCTGCCATTTTTCATCATGTATGCTGTCCTGCGAAATAAGCACCCATTCACAATCAAATAGTGTGAGGGCGTAACGGCTTCGCGTTAAGCTCGTCAATTACTTGAACATGAACACGCTTATAACCCTGATCAGCTGGGAGACATCGCCTTATATATTATTTCAAGCAAGGTCACACAACACCAGATGGGTGAATGAGAAAGCTTTTATGCGCTTACTCCCCCGGCGCTGTTACTATCCAGTAATCCAAATAGTGCACATTACGTTGCAACATGCTTGTGCTTAAATGCATACTTTAAAACAGCAAAGCTAGTAAAATTACATAACCGTTTAGCACTCATGCATGAGTATGACATTTTCTGTATACTACGATCTGTGCCAACTGTGGACCATTTCTCATTCGATGCAAAATATAGCCATTATTATTATTGTTATACTGTTTGAAATCATCATGGACATCTATTGTTTGCCTTTAACTTATCAGGATGTGCTGCAGTTTTTGTTTTAGGTCCATCTGCATTTCAGCCTGCCAATTGTTTCAACGACCGGCTGAAGGAGGAGCACTCATGGGATAATCCTAACTTTCCAGTCTCACTTGAACTTGACTTTGAACTTGAATCCTAAAGGACGTCTAACTGAAATTGGTCGAGGAATTAAGCTCGTTGGTACCAAAGGAATAAGAAACTAGGATTGACAGTTCAAAGCAAGTAAAGTCTGTCATGAAGGGCAAGAAGCAAAAGCGCATGATTGTTGTCGATCACTCTTGGCAAGCCTACAATGGTGCAAATCACGAAAACTAAAGGTCCACATTGAGCATCCAGTTATGGTGTGCTTAGATAGCTTTGGAGAAGCAAGATTTTAGCCATTTATTTATTTATGTCGTCCAACTGTTCCAAGGCAATACATTAAAACATCAACAAGATTTATACGACGGAATTCTCGTCGCAGTTAGTCACAGGCAGGAAGCCACCACACCTCCAGGAAAGCGCTGGACGGCCGCTTTGTCCTATTGGGACTCGTCAGTAGCGCGCACCCTCCGAAGCCAGCCGGATTCGAACCCACCACTTTACTCTTGCGTGTCAGCTACTTATGTCACTGAGCCATGGTAATGGAATTGGACCGCCATGACTTATTTCTAACTGTGATACAGCGCGGCTCATCCTCCACTGTCTTGCCTCTTAAGAAGGTGCAGGGGACAGGGATGGCGCTATATCGCAGTTAGATAGCAGTCATGGGGGTCCTCTGCCGTCGCAGATGGGTCAGTGACATAAGCCGCTGACTGGCAAGAGTAAAATCGTGGGTTCGAATCCGGCAGAATTCGGCGGGTGCGCGCTACTGACGAGTCGCAACAGGACAAATGGCTGTCTAACGCTTTGCTGGATGTGTGGTGGCTGCCTGCCTTTGTCTAACTGCGACGAACCTACACAAAAACCTAATAAAACCCCTTATTACTTACGAAGGAGTTCTCCTCAGCCCGGAAGCTACGTAACACATGTGAGTAATAAAAAGCATCGTTCATATGGGAATATTACAAAAATTATTCCAGAAGTGTATGATCCGTTTATAGAACAATGTAATAATGGTTCCATACGCGTAAGAATGCTGAAGCTTACCAGGTCCCTCAGTATGATCATGGTGAAAATTCAAAGGATGGAAAAATAGTCTCAGCAAACTTAATTTCACACCGGCTGACTCACCGCGGCATTTGCAGCATAAAATGTGATTCCATGGTTAGTTAAAGCTTGGATCACGTACAACTGTATCCGTTTACATATACATCCAAATCCATGTACCCAAATTTCGTGGGGTTGGAGAACACAAGGTTGGTTCGCGTCCTATTTTTACTAACTGAACAGATATATATATTTGAAACGGTCTACGAATAGACATAAAGCCATCGGAAACGGTGTGACTCAAAAGAAGGTACAGAACTAGGAAAAGAAAACAACACAACACACTAAAGTCCATGGTTTCGTCAGAGGGCAAGATACTACCCGGTTGCCTAAGCCGAAGTAGCGTGTTTACTTAGGGGACACTGCCCCGAGCCTTAGCTGAATAACCTGTCCGCAAGGCAGCGGAGCAAATTCAGGGAATCTGGCCCATTTGGAGCCGGTGGCTGCTTGCTCAGTTCATACGCCTTTCGTTTGTTCCTTTGTCAAACACGGCTCAATGCTCCCTAGCATTTTAACATAAGTTTGCTGGAAAAAATGCTCCGTCAAGTAGAAGTAAGAAGCAGTGAATTTATTAAGTGGCGAGTCACATCCGCCACTTCACAGTGTTGTTAAACGGACATATGTGGCTTTTTATAAAGAGAACGCTGGCCAGGCGAAAAGTCACCATGTCCTGGAACACTGCCGCCGAACCATTTGCTGGAACGGGAAAATCTTGAACCACCCTGCTGGCACCACGAGAAGGTTGTTCTGCAAGCTAGCCTAACTGAACAGAAATCAAGTAAGGTAAAGTAAGTAGGGTAATCTAGTGTCGGGTCGTTTTAAATAGGGTAGCATGGGCGCAGTAATGACGAAAGTCAAAAGAGCCTTCCAGCAGTGACAAATTCAAAATGAATGGTAGTCCTGGAGGAATTCCAGCTAACTGTGTTGAGCATCTAGCTTCAGCTTGTGGCCCTTCAGTTTTGCGTTGCGGCTGTTTTGTGAGTTGGCGGCATGCGTGACCGGGGTTTTCCAAGATCTGTTACACCAGAATGAAGTCGTCCTCTAGGTAGCGCTCACTTCTGAACTTTTCAGTCACAGGTGGTATAGCAGGTAGTGCAATACCTTCGCATTTTTCGTTTCCCTTCGTTGCGCGGTGTGCAGTGCAATGCGATTGAGGTTTAACCAGGTTTGCCAGACCTAAATCACGTAATACACATGGGGCCTCACGCACGCATTGAACAACTTGAGGAAGCTGGTGGAGTCGAACAATCAAAACGTTCCGTGTAAGAGACTGGTGTGTCATTTAGCCGTTTCGGACACATTCAAATACTGTGCCAAACATCCGAGGTCAACTTGCAGTACCACCCCAATATTGTGCTCATGTGAAGCGCTGGTGCTCATAAAGCTTGTTTGAGCAAGTGCGCTTGTGCGGTACATGTGCAATTTTGCACTTCTCTGCGTTAAAAGGTAGGTTTGCTTTTGACCATGTAATGGCATGGTCTACGTTTCTCTGCAGCACCCAGTGATTGTCCTAACAACTGATCGCCAGCCCACTGTTAATGTCATCGGTAAAATGCTGGAAATTCAGCTCGATGACACGCGAGATGTTGTTGACATAGACCACGGATATCCGCTGTTCCAGCACCGGGCCTTGTGGAACGCCGCAGTCCGCCATTAGGATAAGAAAATGAACTTGGAACCCAAACCTAAAGTCGCCACTGAAGGCGGAACTTTCCGGTGTATCAAAGGACCGGGTCCCCAATTCCTTACGTATGCAACTTTCAGAGAAGAATGAGGTGGCCTAGGAGATCGAAGGCTTTAGAAAAGTCGAGGAAGAGGACATTGTTGCCTGTCCCAATCTCGGCTACTTCGGCCCAACTACCACGTTCAAGCAGATGATTTATATTACATGACCGATGCTGACAAAATCCGTGTTGCTCTTGTGCTATGAGGTTATATCTTTCAAAGTATCTGATTAGAGCCGCAGCCATGGTGTACTTCATCACCTTTGGGGGCCCGGATGAAGAAGCACATAGCGTTTGTTGACTGGCTCCAAACGGCTCCCACCGTTGAAAATTATGGTGATGATACCCTGCATTCACATGCAGGTACCTGTCCTTCATCTAGGTAACGTTGGACTATTCGTACCAGTGAATCATCTATCCTCAGTGCTGCCAACTGCAGTGCTTTTGGGCGAATGTTTTCAACACCGGGGAACTATTGTTGCGAAATAACAGCAGCTTCTTCAATACAGTCGCCGAAATAAAAGTGACATGTTTTCATATAAGTGTCTTGGGGAATGGGACAGATATGTGACGTATGCTAGGGACGCTTCGAAATACGGAAGCATATTGCAGTTGTAGAACCTTACCTGCATCCTCGGCAGAGTAAGCACATCCATCGGCTGAGGTAATTGGGGACAATTCACACACCACATTCCAAATGCTTTTCACATGTATGTACAGGAAATTGTTGCTAGAGCAGAACCATTCGGTTAGGGTATGCTGGTGTAGTACATTTTCTCACGTGCAAGTGTGGTACAGTGATTACGATGCACTAAATAGTTGCTCCACTTGTCAGGGCTAGAGTTCGCTCTGTACACATAACACGCTGCATTTCTTACTTCCATGCTTTTTTGAGTTCCGCCCCTAATGATTGATGATGCTTTTGTTGAACTATTAGGCCGGTTTACTGATGCGGATCCATTCAGATCGCTGAATTTGCCACCACAAGGCTCTATGGTCGAAAAGGTAAGGGAGAAGACTCAGTCAGCCAGTTTTACATCACATGTAAAGCATCCTGACGCGTCTTAGCGTCGGCGGACCGTAATTCGCGAAGTACGTTGATGTGTATATGCACGTAGATTCCGAATTTGATTCGGGCAGGCAGCGATGCGCACAATCGCAAACATCCAGTGGCAACATGGGGTGAACCACGGAAGACGAGCACGAAGCCAAACGTTAGATATATGGTTACTTGAAACAAAGTTGTACAATAACTGCAGCGAAATAAGTAAACGTAAAAATAAAAAATGAGCAAATTATTTACCATCGCTACAGTACTTCCCCCTAGAGCATGAACTAAGGAAGCGCTCGACAACGTAGCTGCGGAACGTACTGAGCAACCTTATGTGGAAGGGAAACAACGCGACCCGAAGGGGTGTGCGTGTGGAGCGACTTCTTGTCAGAGTGCACAGAGGACTTGGTCTGCTGCCGTCGGTATGTTGTTGGGTAGGGAGTTATGAGGCAAGGATGGGAGTGTTCTGGGGGAGGAAACGCGGTCGGTACTGCTGACTGCAGGTTCAACTTAGCTGGCTCGAGTCGGTCGATGCTCACGGATTCTTGTGAGCCATTGTTATGTAACACGGAATACTTGGGTTTCCGTGATAAGACCGGATGCGGGCCTTCTAGGGTGCAGTTATAGCTCTTCGGACGACATCGACGCTGACACTTGTGCAACTAGTGTTAAACTTGCTGTTCATGTAGTTCAGGTTGCGTAAACGTTGCTCTTAGAGATCGAAAGTGATGTTTGTAACGCTCAGCGTACGATACGTCAAGTAAGCCGGTGGTGCGGGAGTCCAGTATCATCACGCCAAGTAGACTAAATGTCTTGCAGAACACAACTTCTGTAGAGCAGTACGCAATATCCTCTTTGATAGCATTGCGAATGCCAAGGAGTATCGCAGGGAGACCCTCAGACCAGCATGAATCGGATGCACTGGCCATTATGGCAGCTTTTAATTGTCGATGAAAGCGCTTACGAGGTCCTTGGCAGTGAGGGGTACGCGGTTGTTCTTTTGTAATTACAGCTAAATAAACGACTCGGATCACGGAACAATGTGGAACTGGACTGAGTCCCTCTGTTGGTAGCGATGGTGGATGGAACACCAAGCAGGGAAATCCAACCTTCGACAGAAGCACGGGCAACAGATTCGGTAGATTTATAACGTAATGAAACAGCTTATGGCCAACGGGTAAAGCGCTCAACACATGTTAGGAGATGAGTATAACCGTTGGCAGCAGGTAAAGGACCAACAAAGTCTACGTGAACATGTCTAAAACGTGCATCTAGGAGTAAAAATCTACTGTGGTAGTGCCCGGACGACGAGGTATTTACTGGTTTGGCAACTAAGACAATGTTTAGTCCAACGTCTAATGTCTGAATGCACATTGTGCCAGTGTAGTCGATCGGTAATATGCCTTACGGTGGAGCAAATACTCGGTTGTAAAAGACCATGAAACTGATCAACTTAGCTTGACGAAATGGTCGTGGGACAAAGGGTCTGGACGTACCGTTTGTAAGGTCACAGTAAACTCTTATGTCAGAGTTAAGTACGGGCGATTGTCTGACTTTCAATAAGGAGTTTATCCAAATTAGACCGCCATAGGATCATTATTTTGAGCGGCCGCTATTCTCTCCAGGTCCATGGGTTTTGATGACTGTTGCTTCATATGAGCGCGAAATAATGCATCGACAGCAGCGTTGTTAGGACAGTCGATCTAACGGACATCATCACAGAACTGCGAAAGCTAGTCCATATGACGCGTCCCTTGGGGCGAGTAACGCTCCAAGGCAGAACGGAAAGCGTACACATGTGATATGTGATCTCTCAAAAGCATGAAACGGTGTCCTTCTAATAGGCGACGGAAACGTCTCATAGCCATGTACATGGTGAGCAGTTCATGAACAAAGACACTGTAACTGACCTGAGCAGGTTGTAGCTTCCGCGAGAAGATGGACAGTGGTTGATATTCGTTATCAATTAACGGGTGCAAAACTGCATCAACAGCGGAACTTGAAGCGGCCTTCTTAAGGACAACTGTAGCGTCCTCGTTGGTTTTCAGGTGGTGGGGAGATGTGACCTCGTTAAACTTCTGCTTGACGGCAGAGAAGGCGGCTTCAACTGCTGTGGTTATCTTGCAAGTCTTTGAGTTTACCTTCAGTAAGTCGGTAGGCGGATGAAGTAAGGCAGAACAGTTGGGAAGGAATCTGCGGTAGTAGTTGATCTTACAGAGAAATCGGTGTATGCTTCGGACAGATTGGATCATCCGTGAGTTGAAGATCGTTTGGGATTTACCTGTAATTGGTTTAATCCCTTCGCTATTGATCCTGTGACCCAGGAATTCGACGAACTGAACAAATATTCATTTGTCCGGTTTGATGGTTATATGTTGGCGTTCAAAGCGTTCGAAATCATTCGGTTTGATAAATTTTCGGCAGGTGCGGCGCTTGCTATCAAAACATAGTCAATGTAAACCTAGGCGAAACGAACGCTAAAGAGGATCTGATCCATAAAGGGTTGGAATGACTGTGTTGCGTGTCGGAGGCGGAAAGAAATTCGTGAAGACCAATTGGAGTGCTCCCAGTAGCTTTTGTGTTGTCTTCCTCTGCCACCGGGATTTGATGGTAGGCTCTGATTAGATCGAGTATGGTAAAGATTAACCTTCCGTATAGTCCAGTAGAGAAATAATGGATATAGGGCGTAGGATACCTATTCGGAACAGTGACGTCGTTGAGAGCATGGTAGGCAACGCATGCACGCCAATCGCCCGAACCTTTAGACATCTGATGGAGAGGTGATGCCAAGCAGCTGTTTGAAAGACGAACGATGCCGCGATCAAGTATGTGTTGGAATTCAATTTTAGTTGCCTGAAGATTGTCAGGGCGCAAGCGTCGACGTTTAACAGTTTCTGGAAGACCGGTTGCAAGAGTCTGATGAGGCACATCGTGTTTATGGTCAGAAGTATCGTTACTTGCTCGAAATAGCGACGGAACTTATTGTAGCAATGAATAGTACTGTGGGTCGTCAGGTAGGAGGACGCGCAGTTCGAGAGAATCCAAAGAAGCAATTTTGCAGGGTGTGCTTAAAGACGTAGTATCATGTCGTAATTTCCCACCACGTAGGTTGATCCCAAGACCGAGGGTGTTGAGAAATTCGATTCCGAGTATGGGCTTTTGCACATCGGCGATGGCAAAATGAAAGGGAGGTTACGCCGTAGTTCCAGACTCAAAGTACGTACTTTCCAGCCATAGGTCGCTATTTTAATCTGATTGGCTGCCGTTAGCATTAGACCAGCGGGTTGCAGGGGACATTTCTCCAGCAGACGCGGGAGAACGCTGACTTCTGCACCAGTACCAAACAAGAAGTGAAGTCTGATTGTGGATTCAAATACACACAACTGGCTACTATGACTTTGGCCAGCGACAACCGCCGCCATTATTGGCTGACCACGTAGTTTCCCAAGGTATGCGTTAAAAGGGCTTTAGGATGTTTATACCGTGGAAAGCAGTTATGCACTGCCTCTGCGAATCGGTGGTGAGAATAACTACAGTGGTGCGACTATGGTGTACCTGCGTTGCTAGGACGTCTGGATCGATAAATAGATCGTCGCGAAGGAACTTGGTCACGTCTGAGGTGGGACAAGGTGAGCTCTAAGTTAGGACGTCTCTCGTTGATTGTATCAAATAGCGTGATTGGGGAAGGGTCGTCTGGGCTAGTCTGTGTGACGTGGGATACTGACGTTTTCATGCAGCATTCGTGAAGATTACCGGCAGCTTCTGCCATTTCGTTTGGCAGAAGATCGTCGGCAAGAACGGCTAAAACGGCCGTTGTATTTACGGGAAGACAATTACTCCACAATCGGCTGAGGACGAAATCATCCAGTATGGATGAACCGGCTACGGAACGCATGTGTCGTTGTAGCTGAGACGGCGTTCTATCTCCAATCTTAAGGTCACTGAGTAAGCGCTGAAAGCTTGTCTCCTCTGTGGCTAAAGGTCGCTTCAAGATGGCTGCCTTGGTTATCGTAGGGGAAATCTAGGGGCGTAGGATCAAGTAGATAGATGGCCACGGGGGCGATGTTGGACGGCAATTGAGCAAGTACATATGAAAACATAGTGGACTCGGATGCAACTTTAGTTAAACGAGAAACAGCTTCCACTTGAACGAACCAAACGCGTGGGTTGGAGCCGTCCCATGAAGGTAAAAGCAGTCCGGGGGAATGTTTCGATACAATAATGGCGGGCGCATGATTGGGCATTGTGAAGAAAACAAAAGACTATGCAGCAAATAAATAAACATGCGAGTTCACCCGTTAGATGAAGGAACAGGTGGAGAATAGTTGTCAGTCAGGTTTAGATCACAAATAATGTATTCTGATGTGCCTTAGCGTCGGACGTCCGTAACTCTCGAGGTATATCGACGTGTATATGCACGCAGACTCCTATCGCGAATTAAGCGAGCAGCGATGTGCATAATCCCAACAATCCAGTGGCAACGAAGGGTGAATCACGGAAGACGAGCTCGAAACCCAACGTGAAGGACCTAGGTGTACCCTCGCGCTACGATTTGAAGTCCGTGGACACCAAGAACAGGCTATATGGTAACGGACTGCGCATGCTTTGGGCGCTCAAACGTAGCTTTGGCACATGGTCTGAAGAGGTTGCCACGCGCCTCTTCTCGTTTATCATTAGAACAATGCTAGCGTACGGTGCGCCCGCCTAATTTCCGATTACCCGAGGCGAGAAACAAAAGATCGAACGGGTCCAACACGTTGTTACCAGTCTCATCCCTAGTTTAGGAGGCTTGGGTTATGAATACCTGTGCGGGGAACTAGGACACTATCCCTTGTCCTACCGTCGGATGCGAGTCGACCTCATTATGACCTACCGTATTCCACATCTCAGTGACTTCCCTATGCTAAGGCCAATGCTGCAATTACGAGGGCCATGCAGCACACGCGGACGCAGATACAAACTTGTCGTGCCGAATGTGAAATGTGACCTTCACCCACGGTGCTTCGAACGGAGCGTGGTAAACATTTGGAACAGTTTACCTGAACCGGTGGTGGAGGCAACATCTGTGCTGCAGTTCAAAACGTTGCCAGATATATATGTTACCACTATACGATTCAGAGTACGATTGCACGCTTACGATGACATATCAAATTTGTGAGTCCTAAAGCATGGTGAGTCAGATATTTTAAATGTTACGTAAGAATGACAATGATATTCACGATTGACAACTTTTGTTGCTTTTTCGCCATATTTCAAAAGAGTTGTACAGAAATCCTTTCTGTTGGCTCTTTAATACAATGTTCAGTGTTCAGCATACAGCTAATTGTAACAAGTGTACAGCCACTGCAGCGAAATAGGTAAGCGTGAGCATAAAAATAAGCAAATTGTTTACAATCGCTGCAGCTTGAAAAACCACTTTTAGACAATACAAGATAACAAAAATTAAGCTTTATGTATCCAGCCGGGTACATTTTTAGCACTAAACAGTTTTGACTACGGATGAGCTAAGATTACATTAGCAGTATTTTAAATTTGTATGAATGGAAAACGACGATGTGTACAGGTGTCCTTTGAGTAAATGGTCAGTATAGACGAGCAACAAATACACCATCCCGGATGGAATAATATAAGGCTGTATGCTGTTGGGTGACCAGCGTTGCAAGTTCGATTTACAATGAAACCGGTCCATTTACTAGTGCGCAGCGCTTTGAAGTATTCTCAAAAGTGGACAAAGGACAGCGATGTAGAGCATGGAAATAGTTTGACACAGGTCAATACTGAGGTTTTTGTGAAAACTAATGTAGCTATGGCGGTATTGTAAAAGAGGGGTTCAGTGAAAACGGCACGGCCGGTGTAAATACTCTTCAGAAATAAATAATTTGTGTTCCTTACGATGAAATGAGACATACCAGTAAAGGCAGGACCAAGTGGTTGACAGAGATACAGGAACAATGTAAGTGTATGTACTTCAAACGGTCCAGATGGCTGCTCGCAAACTACTTGGCTCGAAAAATTGGTCATATTTTCACACAGGAAAGATGCAACAATGAGGGGCACGTTCATTGGCGACAGTAAGCAATGTGGCGCAGAAACGTGATGGTATGTGAAAATGTTATCTATACGGAAAATCTGGGCGACGGTTTCGCCTGGTTTCGGAGCTTGAGCTCCAAGTTTTCCTCGGGCAAAGGAAGCCCAAAAGATTATTGTTAAACATTGTTGGATGAGAAGTTGAGGTTTCTGCCTTGTATACAATGGCAAGAATGCCTTTATGCTTATGCCGTTGTGGACAAGTAGTTCAGATATTGAAATGGTTGCAAAAGTTTGCGCGTATCTTTGTAACAAGCGTATGATTTCCAGTCGCCTATAGCCTAACATCTCAGAAATTATCCGAATACCAGTGTAACCATGCCATGCAAGTAAGGTACTAAGTAATCAATTTGTGCGTTAAATTACATCGCGTAATTCTAAAACTGTTCCACTACCAGAACACAGAAAGGAAAAAGGGTTCGGCAACTTATCATCCAGCAACGCTGCTTGACAAAGTTTAACTGGTTTCTTCTGATTAAGATATTAGGAATGGGTTTATTATATTTGCCATGCGTATCATGTATCCTTGAGGATCTTGCACGCTAAAAGAGATTTAATTTGTATAGCTCCTTGCTAATAGAAAACCTATTAGCTTAGGATTAATTTGCTGGGAATAAAATGGAAAAGCCTTTCAACATGTTAATCACTTTTTGTTATAGTTTCCCAAAGACTTTGAGGTTATAAATAAATAAATAAATCAATAAATAAATAAACTTTTATTCTCGACAATGCGAGGCACACCTGTACAGGCATGATCATGTTTAGCTAACATAGTGTGATCAAAATGAACAAAGAGTACATATTTGGCATAACAGTGGATGTAAGTGTATGGGTGTATATATGTATGCAATTGTCTATGAATGTAGCTTGTATTTTTGCATGTGCCGCAGAATTTTTGACTGTTTGTTATCGGTAGGAATGTGAGAACAAGCGATTGACGTCCGTGGGTTGGATACCATTTTCCGGATGTCCATGGGCCAGTGACTTTATTTTGTGGCGAGTCACATCCGCCACGTCACAGTGTTGATAAGCAGACATTTGTGGCTTTTTATAGGGAGAACGCTTGCCGGGCGAAAACCCACCACGTCCTGGAACACTGCCGCCGAACTATTTGCTGGAACGGGTTAAACCCGAACCACCCAGCTGGCACCACGAGGAGGTTGTTCGGCTAGCCATTAATGGCATACTACACACGTGGCCTCACGAAGACGTTGAGTACGTATAAACCTAATGGAGGAGCATCTATCCAGCAAATCTAGCTTTAAACACAGCGAAAGGACATTACTTCATTACCGAAAGTGGTGGAAGATGTATGTGCAAAATAATTTTGTCAGCAAGGATGCTCTAAATTTAGCTGTCGGATAGATTAACCGATGTAGCTCGATATATGGTATAGAATGATTTGGTGATTTGGATGCTCAAAAGCTTTTGAAAAACCAAAGTGCACAGCATCAACCATTGCTCCAGAATCAGCAGCATCGGCACGTCTGTCCCGGGCCAACAACAGATTATCGTTGCATTGGCTGTTTAGGCGGAAGCCGACCTGCTTTATCAACAGCGTACATCGCCTTTCTAACTACTTGTAGCGAGAGTGACCGGCTCACGCCAACAGACTACTGAGGAGTACCGTTCCCAGTAATGGAAAGGAAGCACGGAAGTGACGGTACGAAAGGTGTATTGTGGTACATACTGTTCCCGTGTATTAGCTAAAACTACGACACCGAACGACGCAACTAGCTAGGGAATGATGTAAGCGATCGTTCGATGGAGCGGTAAGTTGAAAAATGACCGCGGCGCCGCGCTTGTATATCGCGTACAACTTGGATCAGACAAACAAATATAACCTACACATTGTCCATCTAAACAACCTCTAGGTGTACAATATCAAGGTGATTTTTGGTATTTTACATAACACACTCAGACAGTCCGGGGGAATATTCAAACTTGTACAACCATATCCTTGTTTCTGTAATGGGAGTTTCCATGAAATTGGAAAGAACTGACATAAATGATTTTGAGAGTAAGTGCAAAATTTCAGTGAAATTTCGACACGAAGAAATGGAAATGACTATAAGTTTTCATAAAAAAAGTATCCGCGTATCATCCAGAAGACAGTGGAAAATTGTGCATGGCAAACATCCGATATCCGTGTCGTTAGGTTCCAGCTTTAGTAGGATTGTTTTCCGGACTTATCGTAGGTTTACTGACAATTGTCAGATGTCATAGCCTATGATCCATAAAATTACATAGGGTGCTCTTGTTTTTGCTCCTACTTTTGTCTATGCAGGATAAGTAACAGAAACGTCAAAGTACTTGGGACCCTGGTTTGCTTGCTAGTAAAAGAAAACGGACACTGGCTACGCGGGAGCCTGTTTCTTCTTCGGAACCTGACCTGGCGTGAAGTAACCTGTTCGAAATAGTTATTTTCATATAACACCTTGTCCGGCCTCAGCTATTTTAATTGAATTACGCAGCTTTCTATCCACCGTATATTCTTTGTTTATTTCGCGCCTTTTTCTCGCTTTCAGTTTCGCTGCTAAGCGGTTTATATTCATTTAACTTGTAGTGTGTCTAAACACACACTTGCAGTAGTTTACAAAGTGGCTTGTTTTGTTGTTTGAACCTTTAAAACTTCCACTTGTTTTACTGACGGCACCTCTATTTTCCCGAAATACGTTGGTGAGTTCCGTGCTACACAGCACCTCGCTCCTGTTGAGTCCATTCTTAGTATTTTATCGTGTATAATCCACGTTGGGTTTAATTGCTTCCGATTTCTATACTGTACCGTATTTCACACGTCTCTTAAGTGTTCTTGATACCCTACTTATATCCCAGGCACCTCCCAGCAACTGGTGACCCCGGTCAAGAACACGTCGTCGCCACGTTGCAGTTTCATTCTGATAAGCTCGTTCCAGTGACTTTGTGATTCACTACTTGTGGTCAATTTGTTGTCTTACCTACCATCATTTTTCTTCACTCATGCAATGAAAAATCTAGAGGTCGAGCCACCTCTATATGTAGTTAATGCCGGGGCGTTAGCTTTCCAACTTTTTGGGTGGATTATCCTTCGTTATGACTATTATATCCATATTCAATTCTTATTTCATTCGCAGAATTTATTTTGATTTTTCCATGTGTAATCAACTAACATCTGGTCTGCTGTACTGATGTGAAACCTGGTCGCTTAAAGTAGCGGACCTGAAGAGGCTAGTTACGTTCGGCCACCGGTGCCTTCGGAATTTAACTCACATCTGGTGGGAACACCGCGTGAGCAACGAGCGTGTTCGACGCGTTGTTTACGGCACAGGAAAAGGAAATGAACTGCTCAGCACCGTCATTTCAAGCAGCAGGCTCCGATGGCTCGTCCACGTGTTACGCATGCCAGCCCACCGATTCCCGCGACGTGCGTTGTTTGCGCACCGGGGGTGGATGGAAGAAGAGGGGGTGGCCAAGCGATGACTTGGTCCAGAGGAAGGAAGGCCCTCACTGCTGAGCTGGCCTCAGTTGGAGCGTCTCGGCCCCTGGTTAGGGTCCGAAGGACGCTGAACTTGTTTGGTTGGACACACTTGCTGATATGGCTAGAAGCCGACCTCAGTGGCATTCGTGCTGTGGGTTTCTTTGTCCCACCCAATCCCTTTTGGCCTCCCTCTCCAACCACGTTCTCATTATTTAGCCTTATATAATTTTGCTAGTATTTTTGTGATGCACAGTAGCCGGCTGATAGCTTACCGGAACGAGGCCCATCCGTTACCGGTAGCTCAGCCGGCTTGCATCACTTGCATTTCCTTTTTTCTGTATATTGCTGGACAATACCCGAGGTGTTCCCCACCTCTAGCTAACGTGTATGATGATGATAAGGATAACATCTCGCCTACTTAGTATTTTCTCGCAGGTGAGAAAAATCATCTTTTGTCTCTTCCTCCAATGAAATACGTTTAACCAAGCTATTATGCAACGAATCAGACCTTCTGAGAAGGTCAGTCTGCAGCGACTTTAGGTGATTTGCAACCAGTATGATGCCCTCAGCATTTTTGTAGCCCATGCCATCAGTCATTGGCACATCCAACATGGATGTAGCGCTGCTCCGCGAGCTGTGAACGCAACGCTTCCCTGAAAGCACTCAGGCCATCCTTGCAGTAGCAAGTGATCTGCCACTTAGGGCAATTGCAGATTTGGCAGACCGTGTTGTGGAATGGAACCAGCCAGAGACTGAACCCGGTACACTGATTCAGTTTAGGGCTGGCACGACCACAGCAACACCCGCAACTAGAAAGGCGTCGGAAATAGACGCCTTATCCTCGCAGTTATCGTCGCATTAACGCCAGACGGAAAGGCGCACTTTAACACGTAAACACGGCAGCCGCTTTGGAGCATCGCTCAGTCGCACAAAATCTGATGCCCCAGGTTACTGCTTTTATCGTTTGCGTTTTGGTAATAAAGCCCATAAGTGCAAACAGCCGTGTAGCTGCTTCACTACAGATAAGCCGCCATGCCGGCAGGTAATGGCCACGGATGGCGGCAAAACCCAAAGCCTTCTCATCTACATTAGGGGTTATGATTCTGAAATCCAGTTTTTAGTTGATACCGGAGCGGAAGTCTGTGTCATTCCCCCTGTGCCAAGTGAGCCAACGGCTTCACTGCCGACAAGCCTAAGCGCCGCTAATGGTACGTCAATAGCCACCTACGATCGTCGGTCGCTTAACCTGGACCTAGGTCTGCGGCATACGTTCCCATGGGTATTCACCGTTGCTGCAGTATCTTTACCGTAATCGGCATTGAATTTCGCAGGCCTTTCGACCTCTTGGTCAATTCAAAACGCCTGGATGATAATCGACGCTAAAACGGAACTCAATCTACGTGGCCTCAACGCCGTTATCGCATCTATCACCCCGGTCTGCATCTCCCCTATATCTGTGCAGACTACGCTAACCTCTTGTCCCTTTACACCAAGCACTTTCAGCCAATGAACGCCGTCCTGCAATTGGCATTCTTAGTCACGCACCACATAAGGACGAATATTCTACTCGTCTTAAGCCGTACACGCCGACTAGTGCTCAAAAAACTAAGCTAGCTATGGCGGAGTTTGAGCACATGCTCGAAGATAAATAAAATAAATAAATAAATAGTATATTCTCGAATTTCCGAGACACACCTGACCAGGCATGATCAACGTTTACAAGCAATTTATGTTTCGCAACAAACACGTTGCTATGTATGTAATCGGCAGTAAGCCGGAAGTTGTCCAAGCTTTGGAAATTGTAAAATTAATCTTGAGGTATAAATTCGTCAAAACATGACGACAACTTGGGTTCTAATGAGCGTAGTGTAAACAGGCTGTGCATTCAGTTTGTTGAGAAAACTTGTCACGAAAATATTTCATTAGGATTCAGGTCGGCTTGCCAGTATGTAGTTGTAGGCAGTGACTTTATTCAGTGGCGCGTCACATCCGCCACGTCGCAGTGTTGTTAAGCGGACATTTGTGGCTTTTTATAGGGAAAACGCTTGCCAGGCGAAAACCCACCACGTCCTGAAACACTGTCAGAAATCCGTTTGTACACCAATGTAAAACTGGCAGAGCAGCTCGTCGACTGATTTAACCCTCGGTTAACCGCCGTCAATTGCCTTCTAATTTCCTCTGTTAGCTGAACAGGTTATTTTTGGTCGGGGCGGCCATAATGGCTGAGGCCTATGGGGGGTTAGACCTTCGTCATCTTCGTGTCCAGGTGAGCAAAACTTCCGTTTCTTGCTTCTAGAATTTACAGGATTATGTATACTTCGCAGGAGTATAAAGGCGTCATGTCCAGCTACCATTACTGGACGACGGTCGTGGTAGTGAGTGCATTTTTATCCACTTGTTGTACAGCCGTGTTCTATGTAGGTCCTTGGGGGTTTCTATGTCCTGTCCCAGGCACAAGCTCTTTCACATTCCGATCCCAGATCCCCCAGAAGTTCCAGACCTCGGAGAAAGGGAAGGATGGAATAATCCTCCCTTCCGACAATACTTGGTCCTCCCCCTGCAGACGGTCCCTACGCAACCTGGTGACGGCCGCCACAACGGTTACTACCGCGCACGCAATAGACTAACGGTCGCAGATAAGCATCCCATCCCACATATGCAGACCTTACCGTATGCCTTGCCGGTAGCTTAATATTCAGGAAGCTCGATCTGCTTCGAGCCTATCACCAGATGCATGTAGAGGAAATAAACATTCCTAAAATAGCAGTTATCACTCCTTTCGGCCTGTTTAAAAGTTTAAGAATGCCTTTCGAAACGTGCAAGGTCGCACAAATCTTCCACCCCATTATTCATGGCGTCACTCCTAACCAAAAGTTCGTTTATTCCTAAATTTAGTCCTGTTCATCGGAACAAGAGCATTGCGAGCACCGGGCTCACTTATAGCTCTTCACCCAATACCATGTCACAGTCATCTAGACTAAGTGCGAACTCGGCAACTCAACGGTAGGATTACTAGGCCATCTGGTTTCATCATCTAGTATCGAAGTTCTTCTTGATAACAACCAGGCAATTAATGAGTTCTCAGCTCCGAGTTCGTTCAAACACCTTTGTCGATTTTCTGATTTTGTCAGCACTCTACTAGCTATTCTACTACCCCAGATGGTTAAATAAATAAATAGTTTATTCTCGTCATTGCAGGGCACATCAGCAGGACGTGATCATGGTAATACAGACATTATGATCG
This sequence comes from Dicrocoelium dendriticum, assembly GCA_944474145.2. Lineage (NCBI taxonomy): Eukaryota > Metazoa > Platyhelminthes > Trematoda > Plagiorchiida > Dicrocoeliidae > Dicrocoelium > Dicrocoelium dendriticum. The sequence continues at coordinate 80,591,702 of OX104059.1, forward strand.
ACAATGGCACAACTTAGTACATTTGACAAATAGCATAGGAATGTGTGCTTTTGACATGTAGAAATATGTTTGTCTGTATTTGGAGCTAGCCATGTTGTGTAATTAGGCAAAGTTGGTGCTTTGTGCTTTTATTCGTTGAGTTTGTCATCAAAGGGGAAAGCAATGGAACGCTTCGAATCGGATGACGTTCATGGTGCGTGAATGATCCTCCGGAAAAGGGAAAAGGCAGTGACTTTATTTAGTAGCGAGTCACATCCGCCACTTAACAGTGTTGTTAAACGGCTATATGTGGTTTTTATAGGCAGAACGCCTGTCAGGCAAAATCTTACCACATCCTGGAACACTGCCGCCGAACCGTTTGCTGGAACGGGATTTACTCGAACCACCCAGCTGGCACCACCGGGAGATTGTTTGTCTAACCAACCAGCACTGCATCAGTTGCAAGGTTGCTAGCATTGACTACCACTGTAAACTTCTCCTGTAGATTGGGTATCCCGCGAGCGGTTTGGAATTCCGCCACGCATGCCTTTATGTGGTTGAATGCCTCCTCCGCCTCGCTTGACCACACGAAAGGCTGCTCTTTGTGCAGCTGCCTCAATAATGCGTTGATGCTTTCCGCAAAAGGAGGGACGAAGTTCGAATGATATGCCACTACTCAGATGAAGGAACGTAGCTGACGGTTGCACTTCGGAATCGGAAAATTGCGGATCATCTCCAGTTTCTCTAACAGTGGGCGTATTTGACCGTTTCCTAAGAGGTGGCCCAATCACATAATTGACCTCTGGGCTAATTGTGATTTCTTGCGGCTTAACTTCAACCCAGCCTCCTCCAGGCGTTGTAGCACGGTCGCGAGTCTGCTACTGTGCGCATCTTCTGTAGCGTAGAGTATAACGACGTCGTCTCCGTAAACCACCACACATTGGTTTTCCGGTATCTTTAGTAATAATCGTCTGAACGTGGCGGGGGTGTTAAAGAGTCCAAACGGCATCCTCAAAAATTCGTACTGCTGACCGTTGGCACCGAAGCTGTTTCGTGACGATCCTCTTCCGTAATTTGGTTGTTGCCAATATCCTGACTGTGGGTCAGTCAAGAGATCCAATTCGCATTACGAAGATCGAAAAAGTTACATCCAGCTGTGGCATACGGAACACATCCTTCACCGGCACTTTGTTCAGTTTGCTGAAAACAATGCTGAACCGGTAGGTACATTCCGCTCTTCACTTCAGCAACCTCGGTGAGGAATTTGGGTTGTTCGCATGCGTAATAAACTCTTTCGCTTCCATCTCTGCAAATTGTCACTCTACCTTAAGTACGATTCTTGGGACATTCGCCGGAATACTGCTTTGCATCGCAATCTGGGACTGGCGCTATCTGGTGTCCCATCCACTTACAGAACGCGCATATGTCATTCGCGTCGGTGAACAAATGCGCATATCACTCCAACTTGTCCTTTCTTGTTCGTCTTGGGCAATCAGGCAGAATGTTACCGGCACAGAGTTGACTGGTTCTTCTCGCATTAAGGCTAATTGTCGCATTGCTCAAGATTATTGCGTCATTTACCAAATCAATCCTAGCTCCTAGTCGCTTGATGATGTGTTTATCGAGTATCGTTTCCGTTGGCTAGCTGCAAAAGTAAATTAATGGCTGGTGCATGTCTCTCCTATCCTCAATTGTAAACGTACCCCAATTACCTTTAACTAGTGGCCCCGACTGCCTGCATCGAGACAGCCGATTAATCCAATGACACCCTGTCATTTGTTCCCGTACTTCTCGCCCCATGTACCTGTACCTACCACCGTACGGACCGGCGCCCCGTGAATAGTAACCCCTAAAGTTGGCACGCACCACCTAGCTAGTATGAACAAGAAAAACATTGAGAATGTCTTTCTTCGGTGCAGCATCTGGCCAGATGGCCTATGCGGTTGCACCGATAACATCGGCGGCCACGTCGGTTTCCGTATTTGTTCCGGCTTGTATCCATCCCCGATATTAGCCTCTACACTATCTCTGTCAATCGGTCAACCTTGTGTTCCATTTCCGACTGGTGGATCCTACCCACCGTCACCGGTTGCAAAAGGATTTGAGCCACCGTCACTAGCTCGTCTGTCTTGGTCACTTCAACCATTGATGCCAATTTCCCAACTGAAAAGAAACAGAAACATTTGTTGATTTTACAGCTGCTGCTATTGGAAAAATCTACCAGTCACCGTGCATGTTTGCCAGTGATTTCGACTGTGTTGATATCACATTTCTTACAACGCATGATACGGAATATTTTGAAATGTTCCACTAGGTTAGAGGCAGCCCTGGATTTAGTCTGTGTCGATAAGCTAAACATATTTTCCGCCTGCATTCAGGAACCACTTGGTAGCTCAGCTCATTCTATCGTCAAGCTATCCCATGTTGTCTAAATTAAAACAAAGCACAAGGTACCACTTGCTGGGATGACCGTTGTAGGAAATTGAGACAATTCCTTCCTTCATAAATGCCTGCCTGAGAGAATGGGTTGCTTCCACATATTTATTCCGTGTTTTGACACAGATGTAACAACATACCCTGACCGATTAACCCGTTGTCTGAAATTTTGCTTCCAGCTCCGCTGCCCGAAAGAAACCATCTTCATCTGGGATGATAATTTTCTTCACACCATTTAAGCAGCTTTGTAGGCTTAGGAAAGGATATTCTGAAGAAAAGATAGTGCTTTACTGGAATCCCTTGCTGCTTGTGTAAGAGAAGCCTTACACCACATCCATTATGGCTAAGTCCAGGCAAACCTTAAAAGCAACAGCTGTTGCGAGATTAAGCGAATGAAGAACCAACTCAGCTGAGTCCACGCTCGAAGCACAAATTCTAAAGTGGATGTAGAATAATTTAATCACAACTTCCGCTGTACCAGCAGTGCTTCATTCTCTGACACGTATGCCGCACCATTTCAGTGGTCTACGGATTCACCACCTCCTGTCGAGTGCGCATAACTGCGCGATATGCAAGCCAAGCTGTACTCAGCTAAGGCATGCGGACCCGGTAGGTTGTCCTTAGTCGTCTTCAAGCAGTGTACCGCAATCTTAGCCCAGCACCTGGCTAAGTTATACACAATGCACTGAAACCAATGAAAATCGTGGATATTTAGAGGATTGCCAACGTAACGTCAATATCGAAGAAAGTAACAAGCAAATATCGGCCTAAAGCATTCACCGCGGCGGTTTTGAATGTTATGGGGAAACCATTCATAAAAAGCACTGGCCAGCACCCGCTAGTATAATGCATCCGATTTCGTATAGAGTTCAAGAGCCACACAAGACGTTGTGGCTTGTCAAGATTAATCAGTATTGTCGCTAGACAGTAACCGCAACCCCACAAGTGTCAGCTTTCTCTATTATAGCCAAGTTTCAACCGGGCTAACTGTAAACTGTTGTCGTAACGTCCACAGACTTCTGGTATTCAGCGATCCTGGTATGTTTGCTGATGTATTATTTCGAAACACACTTGCGGGTCGCAATATATGATGGGAAAGGCTCCTCACTACTTATCACAACATCCAGGGTCCTTCAAGTGGCTAGTTTGTCACTATTGCTGTTATCCATTTAGATTAGCTCTATATCTGTTCCAGAAGAAACCAGCGTAACAATATACAGATGACATGATCACGGGCGAAAATCGGTAAACCTCGAGCGCCTCAGCTACGCTGCAAAGCATTTTAGAAGAGCTAGTGAAATGGTCACTTTATGACGCTGTACCGGTCCAGTTGTACTGACGTAACCCGTTACCAGGAACTTGTCACGGAATGTCCCAAACTTCAAGTTGCAGTTGGTAGGTTGAGCTTCTGTACTTTAGTAACTGGTCTTAGTTGTACTGAGCCAAGATTTGGGGTGGTCGCACTACGTGTATAACATACTCATCAAGGTCAGGCGATGTTCGTTTATTTCTATCGATTGCGAACGTCCTGCCTGCTTAACAACCTGATCCTTAATTTGCTCAAGGTGTTCATCCGGCAACACTGGAGTTACTGTATTTTTGCAGCTTTTCCAGGACCATCGTGCAAGTAACAAAAAACAAATAAATTAACAAATGCTTTATTCATCGACGGTGCGAGGCACAATCACACGGACTGGACTTAGCCATTTGTACATCGAGATGGCATAAATAGTGGTTTGTTTATGTTCTGTTCAAGGAGTCCCGAATGGGTTGCATAAGTGTATGGCCGTTGAAGGACTAGGAAACACTAATCCGAGATGGTGCGCAAAATTAAACGCATATATCAGAAAGCAATTGGAGTCGGACACAGCGGACTCTATTCGCTGGGCTACAAGAAGGAGTGCAAAGATAAAGTGAGGCAGGAGGTGAGCATTAACGAGAAAATTTACAAGATCGAGGGTCGAGCCGGTTGTAAGGAAGAGTAAAAGAGGACAGAATAATGTACATTTGGTCAATAATTAAATATTACGTAAAGGATAGTGGTTATGTTTTTTGACGCTACAAAGCTTCCCCCTCAAGAGGCTCAACATAGAAAGCCGTCGATATCTAAAAGGAGAGGTGCATTAAGGTTCGCGTGTCAATATCGCGCCTATTGAGAATGGGTAAGCGTTGTTGTGGAGCTGGGGTTGGTCGGACGGCAAATTCCGCTGTGTCGTTTGTGATTTATTATTTATTGATTGCAGGTCAGGGTGCATTTCGGCGAGCCGTGGTAGCCGGCTTGTCGTACTACAAAATATGGCCAGCCCAGAAAAAGGCCGAGGGGCTCTCTACCACCCCTGCTGTCAAACGGTGCACTTGGGTGGGTTCTCATCCCCCGTGTCATGCCAAACAGATCAACCCACGAAGAAACGACCGTCGACCCACTAAAATGCGAATCTCGTCCTGCAAAGAATCGACCCCCGGCCCGTGGAGAGACGACAAGCGTTCGCGTCAGAGTCCTCAGAAACATTGCTCGTGCAAGCCAGTTGATCGAATGAGAGTTGGGACGTGTAAATTGGAGAGCATAGAAAACTACACGCAAAACACGCCAGAAATAACGAACAAATGATCTGGGTGTTTAAATTTCTGGTTTCTGAATATTTTTAGCGGAAGGTTATCCGGTTTTTGATATTGTTGTTTTGTAAAGGGTCATCGACCAAAACCGCTGCAAATATATACAATATCTACAAAGCTACTCGCATTTATACTCTACATAGTCAGGGAAACGAACCTACTCACGCACCTCCCGATCACGGCGATGGTTCTTGGGGGCAGCAGGCTAGCTTCGGGAGGTGATGGGACGGCTTGTAGGCCGCCATCGTGGTCTGGTAGGATATCATTAGCATGCAGTAAACTGGTACGGTGCGTTGTGATGTCGCACGAGGCACTACTAGACGAAGTAGGCGAGGTAGTTACTCCCATAATGGCGGGTTTTAGACGGTTGGATGGTGACGACTTCGTGTCGACCACCGCGGTCAATAGTGTACGCTTTACTCGCACGATGCAGCACCTTGAAGGGTCCTATGTACGGCGACTGAAGAGGCTGTCGAACACCGCCTGTGCGAAGAAGGACATGTGAAAACGTAGACAGCTTCTCTGGCACGTACACTGGTGTCTTCTGCGATCGAGGAGCGGGTGGACGTAGCGCACGCGTCTGGTGAGCCAACCGATCAGTGTAACTTCCGCAGTCAAAAGTGGAAGTACATAGGGCTGGTGCTACCAGCTGTCCGGGCAACCGCAGCGTGCAACCGTAGGCTAGCTGCGCTGGTGTGGCGTCGAAGTCGGTCTTAACCGTGTTTCTTAAGCCTAGGAGAACGAGGAGAAACGTTTCAGACCATGAAGGATCTGCGTGCGCAAGTGGCGCTGCCTTCAACTGGCGGTGAAACGCTCCACCGTGCCGTTAGCGGCTAGATGATAAGCCGTCGTCTGGACGTGGCGACAGCCTAAATCCTTAAGCAACATGGCAAATGTCGACGAGAAAGATGACCCTAGATCGGTGGTCACGACGACCGGACAGCGGTATTGCGCTACCCAGCGCACCATGAAAGCTTTCGCTACCGATGCCGAGAAGCAATTTGGGATGGGGGCGGCCCCAGACCATCTAATAAATCGATCGATGCAGGTCAGTAGATATACAGAGCCATTGGAAGGCGGCAGAGGACCTACGAGGTTCACGTGCACTTGATAAAAACGTGCGTCTGGCGTCGGAAATGTGCTTAATGGGTTTCTCGTATGTTGTGCACCTTCGCGCGTTGACACCGAAGGAAAGCAGCTGCCCAGGTATGGACGTCCCGATTAACATTGCGCCAAACGAATCGTGCGGTTACGAGTTTAACCGATGCACGAACACCTGGATGTAACACGCCGTGCAACGAGTCGCACAGGGTCTGCCGAAACTCGCGTGGGACGACTGGGCGCGGCGTGCCCAGAGATAAATCGCAGAATATCGTTCCATCTGCTGATGTCAGCGGAACGGGTCGTATATCCAATGAGGTAGACTTGCGTAGTAGATCAACCTTAGGATCGTTGAGTTGTGCTGTGGCCATGGCTGCCAAGTTGATAGCAGTGCCGGCGTCAGCGGAGGTAGCTTGGCTTCGGGAAAGTGCATAAGCGACGGCGTTGTGCGCACCTGAGCCATGCCGTATATCGGTCGCAAACTGAGCGATATAGTCAAGGTGGCGCGACTTTCTATGAGAGTATCGGTCGGTAGTCGAGCCGAGCACGTAAGTCAGGGTTTGTGGTCGGTGAAGACGACAAAAGAGCGGCCTTCTAGGACGTGTTGAAAGTGATGTATCGCTATATATACGGCTAGTAGTTCTCTACAGAACGTGCTGTAGAGAGATTCGGTAGGTTGTAGGCGTTTGGAGAAAAAAGCTAAGGACTGGCACGTGTCTGCTACTTGTTGCTGCACAACAGCACCGCCTACCACGTCCGAAGCTTCAGTATGTGGGACAGTGAAGCGGCCAGGTCGTGATGTGTTATGGAAGCTAGGTTGGCGATACCCTCTTTCGGAAACTTAAAAGCAGCGTGTGCTGCTGCAGGAGCTACGAACTTCTTGAGTTGCCCGCTGAGAAGGTCCTTGTGTGGTTGCATTAGGGACGCGAAGTTTGGTATGAACCGTCGGTAAACGGTGACAAGCTTATCAAAATGCCTAAGCTCTTTGAAAGTATGAGTCTCAGCCTAGTCGAAGGTGGCGTGAATATTATCCTGCAATGACACGACGCCTGCAGGGGAGATGCGATGACCGAGGAAGTTTACTGTGTCGACACCAAACCAACACTTTACTGCGTTTCACGCCACCCCGGGTTAAGATAAACGATCAAAATGTGTTCGTACGTGGCGCATGTGCTCTTCTCTTGAAGAGCTCGCGATTAATATGTCCTCGAGAAACGCGTAAGCGGAGTATAAGCCGCGACAAACTTAGCCGATGAAGCGCGGAAAAGTTTGCGCGGCATTCTTTAGACCAAATGGCATGCGCAGAAAAGTTAACAAACCAAATGAAGTCGTCACGTTAGTTTTACCGAGGTCCACTTCGGCTACGGGAATTTGGTTGCATGCGCTTACCAAGTCGATTTTGCTGAAGATATTTTTACCCTGCAGACTGGCGGTGTGATCCATTATGTATGGGATCAGGTAGCGATCAGGCGTGGTGGCCGTATTTAAGGTTCGACAGTCGCCGCAAGGGCGCCAAACCCCCATTGACCTCCTTCGGGACCACGTGCAGAGGCGACGCTCATGGGCTGTTGGATGGTCTACGATACCGAGGTGAAGCATGTGGTCGAATTGAACTCGTGCTGCACGTAGTTGGACTGGAGCAAGCCATCTTGGTCGTGCGCAAACTGGCCGATCACGCGTGACTATGTAGTGAACGACCTCAGCCGTGACTGGCGGAAGAGCTGCAGCTGGTCTTACCTGTCGCAGGCGTTTCGAGTGTAGGTTTGCATAATCTGCTGATACCTCGGCTATTCAAAAATCAGGACTGACAATCGAGACGTCCGTAAGAACGCCTTCGATCGCTTGTTTAGTACGATCGTCTAAAAGTCCGTGGCAAGCAACAGTAACAAGTAACCCGATAAGTCGGAGAAAGTCGATACTTATAATTGCGAAGGGTGTAGATGAAACCATGAAGAAACACTAAGAATCCCGTAGAAGATTGTGGTCCAGGTTCTTCATACGCTGGCCGAATAAAGCTATTGAAGAACCTTTGGCCGCACGCAGGTTGTCCGTAAGCTCTGAGTACTTTTCGATCGCGATCGCTGGGATGATGCTAACGTTCGATCCCGTATCAATGAAGGGCGTGATGGAATAAAGTCGATCCTTAACGTAAAACAGGCGATTTGCTTGAGAATTGACGGATACGTTGGTCATGCTAGTATGCTGGCTATTCGCTTTCTCTGAAGCGGCTTGGTAGAGCCTAATGCAAGGAGCCCAACAACGTCTACCCTTTCCACTGTATTAACAGTGATTTCAACATACTTCTTCGTCGGTTTCGTTATTATCTGATCAAGAACGTGCAGGGAAAATATTGCCCTTTTGAGCCGAACGAGACGTACACGGGGCAGGCACAGACGAGCTGCAATGAATGGTAGCCAAAACGTGGTTAACCGCTGACCGTAGCATACGCTGCTTCAAGGGCTTCATTGCCGCTATCCTGCTGCGAAGTAGCGCAATTTTCTCCTCTTTAGGGTCAGACCGGCTTGAGGAGTTGGAGCAAATATGGTATTCGGTTTCAATCGGTAAGGATACGTCACTGGGGCTACTGGTCGTCTACTGCGGAAAACGTTCGAACGCATCGTCTGCCTTGGTGGAACATTCTTTCAAGGGCACATCGGGAAACGTGAACAGCATTGCCAGTAAGGACAATTAGAGACGTGCAAACCACAGCTACTTTATCGTTCCTGCGCTCAAGAGTAAGGGACCAGCGATGGGCGGAATTTCGCGGAGCAACTCCGACGGCTTGCGATCTTCCAGTTTGAAACCATTGAGCTGTTCAATGCGAGCACGTGTCCTGGGCTGTAACTGTTTTAAAACCGCTTATTTCATTGTTTCATACTTGCCTCATTCGATGGGCAGAGTAGGTCCTCAACCAGCACCACAAATGACGAAGGAGGGCGTGGGACGAGCTGAATGTACCTTGGGCGGTCCGCCGTAATGTCAGTATTTTCCAGTTTGATCCCAAATATCGTAAGGCAAACCTCTGGGTGGTGTTCTATGAAACTTGGTACAGCCAAAGTGAGCATTGTACGCAGCGAAACGACTAAGATGCCACTCACGGGAAGTGAGACAAAAAGATAAACTATGAAGAAAACAGGATGAGTACTAAAATTACGCAAGAAACAAATGAGTACAGTTGTGTAATCGAGAAAAAGTACGAACTCACCGTAAAATATAAAGGTGGAAAAAGAAATTTGAATTCGCACTTCCTAATTAGAGTCACGAATTTGTAAGACTAACAAATACTAGTCCGAGACGGTGCGCGAAAGTAAGCGCAGATATCCGAAGCCAGCTGAAGGCGGACACAGCGGACTCTATTCGCTGGGCTACAAGAAGGCGTGCAAGGATGAAGCGAGGCAGGAGGTGAACGTTAGCGCGGGAATTTACAAGGAGGTCGTGTCGAGCCGGTTGTAAGGAGGAGTGAAAGAAGAAAGAATAATGTACATTTGGTCAACAATAAAAACGTGCATAAAAGATAGCAGTTAGCTTTTTGGGCGTTACCCAGTTTAATTGTATTAACGAGAGTAGGACGTTGCGAACAGTAACAAATGCAGGTTTAACCGTAAAGTAATACGGTCCTCCACGAAACCGCCCACAGAGTGGTTGCTTCCGTGTGGGTTATTTCATCAGCGGGTTTCACCCACAATTTCATGCTCCAGTTTCACAAATATATTGTTTTCAGTAAGGCCGTTTTAGTCTTCCATTATGGGCGATGAAAACTCAGCCCGATCCGTCATGCAGATCATTCAGGGATGCCAGCTTTTTGTTATTTGCCAGTGAGTCATTTGTCTTATACTTTGCATGGATGTTGTAATCCGTTACCTAAAGTGACCGGCCAACTTATGACTAAGAGTGAAATAGGGAAAACAATAATTTATGAGGAATAAAAACCATAATATACTTTGCAATCTTTAGCTACTAACCCACGCACGGCATGGTGTGAACTCATTGCAAACAATAACGACTGTGCGGAGATCCCAGCTTGTAAGACGAAGTTCATCTCCGAAACAGTGCACCAAATGAGAAGAAGGCGGTATTAGTTAGACAAAGTGCAGGTTTGGCAGGAAGATGATGGACTGTAAATGCACACTAAGGAGTTACTTCGTGTGAAGCTAACGTTATCATATTGAGACATTTAGGGGATATTGTAAGTTTTAAGTGTATCCAGAAGCTTTCTCATACAAACCACCTAGTCGAATGTTGGCTAACTGTTGACAAGTTATTAGACGCAATGAGGTAAATATGGACCATTCGTTTGAAGTGCAGACAGGAAGAGCATTTTCGGATATTTGATGGAAGTTTATTTCATATCAACGCAACATTTACCGAGATAATTTATGAGCGGAGCTCGGTACGGGACTTTTGAATATGCGGTATGCGCTCGCTATATCGTTTCTCGTAACACTTGGGAGCCTGAAATCCGAATTTTGGCTAAGCTATTAAGCTTAAGCCGAATACTAAGTGGTAGAGAAGGCACGGATTTAGTTTGAGTCTGCGCATTCATAGCGGCTGCAGTTTTTGAGCCTCGTCACGCTCACGGTAAGCCATACTGTTCGGCATATTCAAACAACTCTTTGTGAATAATTGTTGGTGGCTTACCATTACTATTATGTACCATTTTCTTAGCTTTCCGTACACGATAGTATAGAACCCATACTTAAGACTAACACATATTCTAATTGCTTGTAACCTGCGCTCCGTCGAGATAAGCGTTCGCTTTATGTAGGCGTTGGTTCTACTGACAGAAGCCTGCAAGAATATGCCATGATCAAAAAATTAAATGAGGCGGTAGATCTTAGATCAAGGTCTCAGACTGCGCCATAAGCAGAAATGGCAGCGTTGTTTAAGCTTAGCATGTTCGGTGACGTCACAGCCGTAGTACAATAGATTACAATCGTCAGTGGCAAAGGGCAATTACCTGGAGTTATCCCAGTGCGCTAATGCTGGCAGTTCAGGCTGAATACAGGCTAAATTAGGACTATGTTGCACAGGGGCTGAAAAATACATAGTGTTAACCGTATCAGCGAAGCGAAGTGGTGTCCCGAACAAAATCTCATCGAGATCATGGAAGTAGATTAAGAATCAGCGGGGACCCAACACGCTTCCTGGAACCCATTTACTTGATACTGAAGCCGTTTCAGAGCTACAGTTATTAACTGTGACTACTCACTTTCTGTTCTCGAAGTAGGAGGGCAATCGCTTTAGAAACGAATTTGCGGTAGCAGCAGCCACAAGCTTCGGCAGAAACAAGTGTGGGACCCAGTCAAAGGCTCCATGGATATTCAGAAATATTATAACGAGAACGTTTCCTTATTCGCTGGCTCTAGTTGCCTAACCAATATAATCTGACAGGTGGTGCATGACCTACTCGTTGATAAGCTGTGATGATTTTTACTGATAAAGCACACAGAACTCAAGTATTCTAGTAAACATTCCTTACCCAACCTCTTCAAACTTCTGGAAATAATGGATTTATTGTGGATTGGGTAATAATTCTTTACGTCTTTGCGTAGAACCGCTTATGTGGCGCGGAATTATACTTGATTGGTTCCGTTGCGTAGGATAGTCACATTTGCTCATAGAAAGCGTAAATACATTGGGCCGAAACAGGGGATATCTGGACCTCCGTGTTTTAATAGAATTTGCGTGAAGCTTTAGAGGCCTGGAGAGCATGGTGAATGATCTACTCTGAGTTGGCGACATATATCCCTAAGTTTGAATTCAATCGTTTGGGGTGTATCTCTGCCTGTGCTTTCCAGCTTGGGTTAAGGTTCCTCTCTCGCATTGGTACTATAGATATATATGAAGTAGTCAATAAGGATTCAACATCTGTTATCGCGATCGGTTACGGCAATTACAGCAGAGTTAATAATCGGGTTAAGCTTAGTTGCTTTTCTGTTCCATTTCTCACCCAATATTTTTGGGATGGGGATTATCACTTGTGCCGTTCGGTACCATTATGTCTTCGGATCATGATATAACGCTGTAAAAATGCGGGTATGGAGCATCAGTAAATTGAAATCGTCTATTTTCCTAAACCAATATTCTATTTATTGTAGTTCGGTGGCTATCTTTTCAAGATACCTGCTGGAGCAGCAATAATTTTCAACGTCATAAGGCTCTCTGGTACCACAACATCCATGCAAAGCTACGGTAACAGAGCTGACCACGAGCCATTTGTACATCCTATGTTAAGAAAAACGGATCCCGATTCGAAGACCATATGAGAACTGAGAAGACTGATAAGTCACACAAGAGAATAGGCGGTAATTGGTCGCTAATCTATTGGTTTAAAAGGAAGTTGGAAAGAATGACCAACGATGTTGTGATCACTCCCGGTAGTCTGCCAATGATGTATGCGGACAAATTTGAACCTTCCATAGTAACCAGTAGTTCAAGTGTGTTACCAAGCCGTGTAGGCTGTTTGACGTGCTGTACCTATCCAACTGAAGTCAAGTAAATATGAACTTTATATACCCAAAAGGGTGCATTGTCACCCTTTTTCATTAGTAACTGTAAATTTACAAGGGTTATGAGTAAAATGCAAATTTATAAATGGATAAAAATATGAGGTTACACGGTCATAGATCAATCAGGCACCGATCCCAAACTATTAGACTAAACTGTCGGGATTTGTATCTATTGAAAACGGAAAGGGTTTCGTAAAAATGTTGCTTCAGAATTCCTTTCAACTGACGCAGAACCTTGCGTCCAGCAGCGATATATCGGGGATCGTACGCGAACTATCATGTGTATATTTAATGTTGGATAAAGGGTCGCAGTGGCCCTGGAAGTTTATTTAACAAACTACCTGTCCGGGTAATGTTGCAGTACTGAGATATATACGGTAGATAATGTAAATACGATGCTCGGCGATAAAGGCGACGGCTGATTTAAAGGCCCCGCCAATTGTAGACATAAACGTGTTGCTCTTTTGTGGTTTGTTGTTAAGCGCCCATTTGATTGCTGGTATATTAAGATACCCAGCGATACTTTTATTAGTGTATGTGACGCCGGCAACAAAAGAAAAGGTGACTATCAAATAAGCACTTTTGGTGACAATGGATGTGGGCTGTTTGTAAAGAGAGTTGTTGGAGAACTAGAAATAGTAAACCACACCTAACCAAGAATTATCCTAAGGATTGGTTCATCCAGAGAAGGAAACAGGTATGTGTCTTTGACATAGCTTAGACCACTTTTACCAGAAGCGCTGTCATGATGAGAGACGTTATAACCCTACTACCCAAACCTTGGGACCTGGACTCTCGCATCTGGCGGGAACGGGTTTGTGGGCCAAGCACAACTGGCACAGCCAGGAGGATAATGATAGCGTAGGAGCGCGTTATGTAGTTAATTAATTTGTAAATAATGAAAATAAATCAGTAGCGGATGTATAAATAATTGGTGTCCTGTAGCTTTTATAGTGCCATAGTTTACTGTAACCATGGTAGCAGGTGCCGGGAATTTCCAACTGCATAAATGGGTCGAAAGGGAAGGGCTTATTTTTGTCATGGCCGGACAAGGTTTTGCTACCGTTGTCCTTGGTAACATCCAACTTTGTTTGAGTGTATGCAGGGTATATACTTAATTTTGGTGGTATTAAGGTGCGGGAGAATAGAAAATAATGCTATGTGTATTTGCGTTGTGAAAACAGCTAGGATAAATTAAAGTGATGACTACAGGCGTGGTTGAAGTTCACGACATAATGGAAAGCAGGCAAATGCTAAATAAATGTGTAGTGTAAACGGCTGCTTTATGGAGCAAATAAGTGTTAATACAATTATTTCATGTATGTTAAGTTTACGCTTGCAAGAAGTTATTTGCTTGGATAAGGGGTATACCTATCTCTTGTCTGATTATTGTGTTTCTTGTATTTTTTAAAATCGCGATAATTGAAAGCGAATTTCACAACTAACATATCTTACCAACTACCATTGTTGTACATACTCAAGCACAAAGCGACTAATACACATCTCTTTGAAATCCAATTATGAAAGCATCACCATTTAGCCTGGTGTACCGGAAAACTTAGTCCCTCCAGGCCGATTTTTCATGTCAAAAATTAGCCACTCTCGGGTCGAAAGTGGACCTGTGTTATTGGATAAGTAAATAGGGCCTTAGGTTAAACAGAAAATGAAGGAAAGGCTTTGTAAGGGAGTAAATGAAGAGTGCTACGCGTAAAGTGAATGGAAAATTCATATGTTACTTTACTCACATGTTAATATGTGCTTTATTTTTCTGCGTAACCGCTAGGCAAAAATGTACGCGTATTCCGGGAAATAGGTGGGAACGAACGGAAATGGCTGTGAGAATAATGTGTAAATAACAGGGTAAACGGATGTGGCACAAATAAGCAAGTAACCCTGTGATATACGCATACACAGTCGCGTAAGGGACTTGCTACGGAATGCGTATTTGTAAAGGAAAAATACCACGGAAGCGTCACTTGCGTATCTGAATGCCTGGGGAACAGTAAGTTGAGTGGTTCAAAGTAAAGGGGAGTCAAAATGCATGTCGGTATCTGGTCAATGTGTGGTGCCACAATACTCACAACGGCTGAATGAACTTTCGTAGCGTGCATAACTACTTGATGAAACATGCTACATATAGGAGCTTAAGGCTAATAATGCGTATATTTATGTATACATAATGCTTTCTGAAAGTGAATGCGTATATTTATTTACAGATACAAGCATTTCTACTTTTGTAACTTTAACATGATTAGAAATGGAATTTCTCCCCCAACCTGTGCATGCTTATATCCATAGGTAGGAAGACATTTGTACACTTAGTGTGGTAGCACTGCTCATCAGCGCTATGCAATTCAAGAGGACGGCACGTTATTAGTCCCCGCTGTTATTGCCTAATGCAATTCCCCGCAACTGGACGTCAATGGACCAAAGTATACGTTCTTTTCATTTCGGATATGTTTGCCATTAACCATAAGTTATTGAATAAACATTTAATTATTTGCCTGCCTGTTTTCATGGAGTTTAACCATTATCTGTAATTGTACATATCGAGGTATCAGGAGTAGAATAAGTAGGTTCCAAATTGCATGAATAAACTACTACGGTTCTTATGAACAATACTCAGGAAAATTTACCTGGTGCAGTTTATGCGGAAGTTTTATGAAGCGTAGGGAATAATAGGATGGCACACGAAGAAGGAAGCAATCAGGGAATATGGTCGACATGTTCTCATACAAGTAGCCCACATATATACGCAGGATTATATGTAGCTTTTTGTTCCTACTAACGTGACGCGTGCATAGTAAGGTCATATGATTGCATCACAGACGGCATTTGTTTGTTCACTCAACCGGACGCCGGTGTTGGCCGTGATTGGTTGCATGACCGATGCATGGCAAATTATCATAGGTGCCATAGCAGCGGTGGCACAAAGGTCATTAAACATGTATACATATTTCGCTTCACTACGGTAAAAATGGCGCTTAGTAAGCCCATGTATGTTCCACAGGGAAACCTATTTGTGGCCTACAGCTACTCTTATTTTATTGGCGCCAGGAGCCTACATGAACACCCTTTACTTATCCTAAGTTGGTTCCATGATATTTGCATCAGTATAGGCACTAGGGTGGCCTCAAGTACTTGCTGCGTACGCCTTGAAGGCTTGTTATTAGTAGTGCTATATGGGTCGCAGAGCATTGGTGCCCTTATAGGACCCGGCATATCCGCCGTTGTTGGAACAATAGTCCTTAAATACCGGCGGTTACTAAGCCCATAATGGCCCCCCAGCAGTGGTATAGTAAGCACTACTAACGAATCAAATAGAAATACATCTGGACGCCCCCAGTAATAGTTTTAACTTTGCCCATGGCAGCGGTATCAATTTGGCCACTAGGGAATTGGCAACGACTGGTCTCACTTGCCTTCATGACTGATACTACATAATTCTATATAGGTCTCACGGTGGTGGCATCCTAATCGGCACGCGGGAGGACTGCGCTCCAGGCAGACCGCGCCACAACAACTAGTGGTTATGAAATACATGTAGGTCACATAGCCGGCACTATTGTCGCTACGTGGGTAGCCGAACTGGTAGACTTAGCCATTGCGACAAAAAGAACTCAAATTATGGGCAGTGTGAACGCTAATGATACAACTGGAATGGTGTCATATGGATTTTCATTGGTTTCCGTCATTGTATGCAACGGCGTTGAATGCGTTATGCTGAGTAATCGTGGCAATATGGAAATGGTAACAAAAAGAGGCACAAATGAAACGCCGACGCCTGCACCTAATCCGAATATTCATGTCAACATGGGGAGCGTGTGAGGCGATCTTGCTCCACCAAGCACGAACACTTATGAACGGTTAATGGAAATGTTTTCCGTAGGCAGATATGAAAAAATAAGCATAGATGAAACGCAGATTTGACTTTCTAAATCACGTGGAACCGATGGAGTGCACCTCCCGATAGTAGCGTGTATCGTTTGCTTCATCCACGCCTTAGACAAAGTTACCAGGAAATAAAACATCCCGCAGTTCGGTGATGAACGCTGGATACTTTTTCCTTGCGGTGCCACCTATCAACTGGAGAAGTGGGTGCGTACGGGCGACTACACCATCAAAGCTAATACCATCACCATTGCCAAATTTTTGTATGGCATTGTCACTTAACTTGTCTGGTAGTTGGTTTTGGAAATGGTGTAGTGACCAGTTCTGCCACGTCGGAACCACTGTAGTGCAGTGGTTTGCGGACAGGCGGTTGGGATATTTCAAACCGTCAGCCGCAGATTGCATACAAAACTGATAGCTGTAAACAACGTGCCTACCGGTTGCTGTGAGGTTGGCACCGCACACAACTTGTATCGTTGGTCAAGGTTAAGATGCAAGGCCAGATGTCAATAAAAATAAAACGGTGTACTTTGCAGTATTGGGTCACTGCCGAATAGGTAATGACAACTTACTGGTTAATGCATCGGTTATCTCGTTTTCAGTGTTTCCATTTCAAATTTGCGTAGGAACGACTAGTGCATGGTGCCATGATTGATAAGTCGTAACTGGAACGTTTGTTAGTAAAGCGAAAAAGTGGGATTGCAACTGCTGTGCTGTCTGAAATTCCAGAAAAATGTTACGACAGCAGTTGCGCGCAGTATCTAAGTGGGATGTGCAGTACTTTGTTTGGTGGACGATTACGGATCAACCCACTGAACTTATGTCCCAGTGCTCCAGCGGTTGTAAGCCATCCGGCGTTTACATGTTGCTTGCAGAGGGGTAACGCAAGGCTATAGTACAGATGGTGGCTCTGAGAAGGGCCGTAAGGTCGTTCACGCAGACGTGGATAATGGTAACCTCTTAAATTTCGAAAATTCAGGGTAATAGCGACTCACTATCAGGAAGCCGCGGAAACTCATACCACATAGAGATGTCTTAAGTGACAAGTGCTATAAAATCAGAGGATATACATTGAACTCATTAGCCCGTGTAAAGCGGAGGCTGCAGTATTACTGCGGACGCTGGGTAACGCAGCGGCCTTCAACGAGTTCGGGAATTGTTACTGTTTCTGATGATAAGTAAGTGAATGAAAGAAACACACTTACGTGTTATCATGAAGACAGACGTTGCGGCTGGTGGCGGTGTCGACGGAGGATGCTACACAACACGGCGGTATGGGTGGATGTGACGATTATTTCGCATGGGCTGAGAGCCGAGTGTATGCAGAAAATTCACTAGCCTGTGGACAGCTGTGGCCCCAGCGTGACTGTGGACGCTGGGTAAGGCTGCTGCGAGCGTTGAAACTGGACATTGTTACCAGTTCTGTGTAAGGATAAATAAATAAATAAATGGTATGTCCTCGGTAAAATAAGACACACCTGCAAAGGCGTGGTCAAATGAATTAAGCAAAGTTCCTGTTATTATTCTCCGGCAGGTTACGGATGTGTTGATGTCGGCGGAGGATGCTACGCAGCACTGCGGCATGGGGAGTATGTGGCGAGTGTGCTACTTGGGCTGTAACCGGAAGAAGTCAACCGCAAAACCGTAAGGGTCTGCTGCTTTCAAGTGCACGTATAAACAACAAAGCCCCTGGTATTCCAATGTAAAAACTTGCATCCCACGGAAACAAGGATTAAGTAACAGGGAAATGTCTTGCAATCAGTAGAACGGTGATGACGTATTAACTTACCTGGTATCCCTAAGGGATGTAGAGAAACGTATTTCTACCGCGCAGTACCATATCTACACACGCTTGGAAAAGGGTTACACTGCGCGGCCTTGCCCAATAACCTTTTCGTGGTGCCAGGTGGGTTGTTGGGGTTTCTCCGGTCATCGCTAAATGTTCTGTGCCTGCGTTTCCAGGACGTGGTGGGTTTTCGCCTGGCTTTCCATTCAGCCTCGCAGTGCTTAATGTTCGAACTTGGATGCAGATCGGCCGACAAGCATGGTTGGCCAATGTGCTCGAAACGCTGTTGGTAGAGATCGGTTTCCTTATAGAAACCAGGTTATAGGACCCTTGCCAGGTCGTCAGAATGGAAGCTCCAAGAAAAACTCTAACGGAAGATGCCACTTGGGGCTTTCCGTAGGTCCAGAAGCTGCTGCCTCTGGCCAAGGTGGTCTTGCGGATGCACTAAGTGGCAAGACGGAGTCAGCTCCGGTTGAATGGATTCCAGTCAACGGTCGGCTACGTACAGTCCGACTGCGCGGTTCATGTAATGTAAGCAGGCGTGGAAAGGTTAAGCGTGTCTTGTTTGTCGTCTCCGTCTACGGCCTTACAAACTGCAGACCGGATGCAGTCAAGGACACTGCACGCAAGACTATGTCATTTTATAAACCAATTTCTTGACGCTCTAGCGATCTGGGCAATATGTAAATAGTATATATGCCTTGTACTTGCGTACCGCAGTCCTAGTAAGGGCTTAGGACAAGATATCATCACTCTTTAATATGTCCATTGGCGTGAGGCAAGGTTCCCATCAGTCACCTGTCACCCTCAACCTAACTATTGACGAATTCATGGAAATTGTGTTCACAGGACGCGACTTAGAAGATGCAGGTCTGCCCACTGGAGGATGACATAGTGACCTTGATTATGCCAAACGTATTGCTTTAAGCTGTGACAGTTCACCAACGTTACAAACGGTACAGGCCGGAATGTCACTGGCTGCAAGTCAATGCGATGGCTGACGTCAGTTTCTATACTCACATCGCTGCTGATGCAGCGGCCCAGATAAGTGAATTGATCAACCACCTGGAGTGCCTCATTAGCCAGGGTAAGGGTTCGTAAAGCGGCTGGTGATCCTGCGGCAACAGTTTGCACTTTAAAGGTGCAAAGCGCATACCAAATAATGGGAGCACCTTTCACAGGCTATTCAAAATTGATTGTGTCGCCGCAACTCCCAGAATAGCAAGATGATATCGTCTGCATAATCAAGCACAACGAAGCTTTCACTAGGAAGCACTTCTAGACCTACATGGTGAGTTTCTACAATGCTACCGCAGACCCTGACGCGACCTGTAGTGTTCGAGTATAGAGCACGAAGGAGGTTCACATATTTCGTGGGAACACCTTTCTGTGCAAATATTTGTACAGAAGGCATCGAGCGACAGATTGGAACGCACTGCTCTAGCACCTGCCGTAAGGTGTATATATGGTCTAAACAGCCAAGCCCTGGTTGGAAACCAGCGTGTTCTTCCCTAACCTAAGATTTCCGCTCCACAGTGAGGCGAAGAAGGAGTATCGAAGCCAGTAATTTTGTCCAAAACGGCGTTAGGCTAATACCCCTGCGGCTAGAACAGTCTGTGCGACTGCACTTTTATATTGTGACTATAATCCATTCGTTCCAATCAGTCGCGACACTCCTTTCCTTCCAGACACATTCGAACAGGGAGCTCAGTGCTCCCCAATAGACATCACTACCATATTTATATGGTGCAGGTGGGAGGAATCCGGGTCAGCAGCAAGCAAACAATGGAGGGCTGTGATCGCGTTTCTGACTTTGGCCTCCGACGGAGGCCCTAAACGAACCGTCCATGTGTCGTTCTGCATCACTTGAATAGGAAGAGGTCTGGCAGCAGAGGACAAGCTGAACTGTTCTTAAAAGTGTTCCGCCCAACGAGTGTTCCTGCGCCCATTATTGTGTATCTGTGCACCCGAGTGGCCTCTGATTGTCTCATTGACGCCTGCTTTCCTGGGCCCAGTGTTGCGGATCAGCTAGAAGAGATTGCGTTAATTGCCTACTGCTCCTGTCCCCTCATCCTTAAGTTCATGGAGAAAAGACAGCCTACCAAAGCATGATCAGAGTTGATGCAGTTATTCCAGTACGAGTGGCAATCCCGGTTTGAAACACGCCATTGGTAACTTATTGCTATACGGTCAATTTGGGTCCATCTCTGGCCGGCTACAGGAGGACACCAAGTGGCAGTGCTACTAAGAAACAACCGGTGCTCCGCACGCAATCGTAAACGCCCGCCGTTGTCCAGGCCGTTCGAATTTAAGTCCATACTTGCCACACAGGAGAGCTTCTGTAGAGCGCATACGCCCTACTTAAGCGTGCATATCCCCAGCAATTACTATAATATCTGAACTAGTAGTACTGCGTAGTGGCGACTTCAGTTCGTGATAGACTGTGTCCTTGACAGCAGTTGAACTGCAGTCGAAAGGGGCTTAAGCAGAAACCACAAGCAAATAACCTTTTGTACTACTTCGGGAAGCAACTTCGGCTGATGTCGTCAAACGGGTTACACACAAACCGCTGTTCACCGGAAGGCAATCACCCAGCGATGGCTCAGCCTTGGAGATCAGAAAGGTACCTACACCAGCTCGCCCCGTGAGTGCGGCATCGGCATCTCCGGATTCGTGCAACCAATAAGAAGAAAAGCAGGGTGCAGTTACTTCAACAATACCAGTAGGGTCATGGATCCTACTTTCGGAAACACAACACACACATAAATACCTGCGACTACTCCAACCACCCTTTCGTACGCTGTCTTTTCTCAATATATTTTTCCAGGAGGCGCACCAAGTGTACTTTGTGATGGCTGTTGCTAACCTCATGGTGTGATTGCTGAACCGAGCATCCGGTCATACTGACCCAGCTATCTCCGCCTAATGAAC
>OX104059.1:80613442-80707557 GCA_944474145.2 Dicrocoelium dendriticum
TAAAGTGCTTAGAAATGGAATTGCTCCTCCAACCTGTGCATGCTTATATCCTTAGGTAGGAAGACATTTGCACACTTAGTTTGGTAGCACTGCTCATCAGCACTGTGCAATTTACGAGGACGGCACGTTATAATCCCAGCTGTGATGGCCCAATGCAATTCCCTGCAACTGGACGTCAGCGGACCAAATTATACGTTCGTTTCATTTCAGATATGCTTGCCCTTATCCACGCCTTATTGCGTAAATAATTAATTACTTGCCTGCAAGTTTTCATGGAGTTTAACTAGCATCTGTTATTGTACATACCAAAGTATCAGGAGTAAAATAAGTAGGTTTCGCATTACATGAATAAACTAATACGGTTCATATGAACAACACTCAGGAAAATTTAGTTGGTGCAGTATATGCGGAAGTTATACGAAGCATAGGGAATAATAGGATGGCAAACGAATAAGGAAGGAATCAATGAATATGGTTGACATATTTTCATACAAGTAGCTTACATATATACGCAGGATTATATGTAGTTTTATGTTCCTGCTAACGTGACGGGTGCATAGTAAGGTCATATGATTGCAGCACAGACGGCATTTGTTTGTTCACTCAACCGGACTCCGGTGTTGGCCGTGATTGGTTGCATGAGCGATGCATGGAACATTATCATAGTTGCTGTAGCAGCTGTGTCGTAAAGGTCATTAAACAGGTATACATTTTTGACTTCACTGCGGTAAAGGATGGCGCTTAGTAAGCCCACGTATGTTCCACAGGGAAACCTAATTGTGGCGTACAGCAACTCTTGTGTTATCGGCGCCAGGAGCCTACATGGACGGCCTTCACTTATCCTAAGTGTGTTCCATGACATTTGCATCAATATAGGCCCTAGGGAGGCCTCAAGTACTTGCTGCGCCTTCCTTGAAGGCTTGTTTATAGTAGTGCTTTATTGGTCTCACAGCATTGATGCCCTTATCGGACCCAGCATATCCACCGTTGTTGGCACAAGAGTCCTTAAATACGGGCGGTCACTAAGCCCATAATGGCCCCGCAGCGGTGGTATAGTAAGCACTGCTAACGAATCGAAAGGAAATGCACCTGGACGCCCCCAGGAATGGTTTTAACTTTGCCCACGGCAGCGGCAGCAATTTGGCCACTAGGGAATTGCAACGCCTGGTCTCGCATACGTTCATGACTGAGAGTACCTAATTCTATGTAGGTCCCACGGTGGTGGCATCCTAATCGGCACGCGAGAAGGCTGCGCTACAGGCAAAGCGCGCCACAATAACTAGTGGTTATGAAATACATGTAGGTCGCATAGCAGGTATTATTGTCGCTACGTGGGAGGCCGCATTGGCAGGCTTAGCCATGGCGATAAAAAGAACGTAAGTTATGGGCTTTGTTAACGCTAATGATACAACTGGAATGGTGTCATGTGGATTTTCATTGGTTTCTGTCGTTGTATGCAACTGTGTTGAATGCGGTATGCTGAGTAATCGTGGCAATATGGAAATGGTAACAGAAAGCTGCACAGATGTAACGCTGACGTCTGCACTGAATCCGATTATTCACGTCAACGTGAGCAGGGTTTGAGACGCACTTGCACTACAACGCGCAAACAATGAGAAATGGTTAATGGAAATGTGGTCCGTAGACACATATGAAAAAATAGGCAGATGTAACGCAGAGTTCACTGGCTTAATCACGTGGAAACGCTGAAGTGCACCTGCCGATAGTAGCGTGTATCGCTCACGTCATCCACGTCTAAGACAAAGTTAATAGAAAATAGAAAGTCCCGTAGTCCCGTGATGAACTCTGGATAATTTTTCATTGCAGTGCCACCTATCAACTGGAGAAGTGGGTGCGTAGGGCTGCTGCACCATCAAAGCTACTACTTCCACCATTGCCAAAGTTTTGTATGGCATTGTCACTTACCTTGTCTGGTAGTTTGTTTCGGAAATGGTGCAGTGACCGCTTCTGCCAAGTCGGAACGACTGTAATGCAGTGGTTTGCGGACATGCGAATGGGATATTTCACATCCTCAGCCGCAGACCGCATAAAAATTTGATAGCTGTAAACACCCTGCCTGCCGGTTGCTGTGAGGTTGGCACCGCACACAACGTGTACCGCTGGTCAAGGTTAAGATGCAAGGCCAGATGTCAATAACAATAAAATTTAGTGTACTTTTGCAGTAATGTGTCACGGCCGTCGCAAGGAGACTGGACTTCCGTCGCAACGAGACCGGACCTTAACGTGGTGCGCCGGTTTGCTTACCTCATTGACCCATTAAGCCATACGGGATGATGCCTCCTGTCACCTTGAGAGCTACTCCTACCAGGTTGGTCAATGGCGAGAGTTCAGACGAACACAGTCTCCTGGTCCTCCAGGTTAAGGGTTTGAAATAGGATGGTGTCCATTTCTGTAAAACTAAATCATTGCCACCGCCCTGCTGCCTTGCGGACAAGCTTTTGAGCCAAAGGCTTTGGATGACGACCCTAATCGTCCCCATGTCTAGGTCTGGGCGCCCTGGCAGTATCTCAGCCTACATACAACCGTGACATTTTCTCCAAACATAAACTTCATCCTGCATCGGCTGTCACGCAGGTTATCAAGGGTCGCCTTATCTGCTGCATACAGCACGGCGGATAAGCGAAACCATGCTACTGCTGGCGCCTAACTTCCTTCTTTTTCACCTTTTTCTCTTACTCTCATCCTGACCCCCATTACTAACCTACCTTCTATAACTCCCAGCTTAATTGGCAGCAACCGAAATGGCACTGGATTAGAACCATCTGCAGCCGTCATCCCACAGCATCTATCGGACGCCTATTGGCAAAAGTCCTTTATAAGGCCACGCTTTCCCCTTTCCATGGAGACATCCAATGTTCGCACTCTAAGACAAACAGGTCAAAAGGCTGCACTCGCACGCACGTTGGACACGCTGGGTATTGATGTGTGTTGTGTGTCCGAAACTAAGATCAATGACCCTAACGGGGTTATTGAATTAACTGCACCCGGCTTATCCTGTCGTTATTGGTTGCACGCATCCGGAGACGCCGATGCAGCACTCACTTGTCAAGCTGGTGTAGGTATCATACTAAGCTCCAAGACTGAGCCCTAGTTGGTGGATTGGATTCGGTGAACCGTTGTTTACGTGCAGCCCGTTTGACGACATCAGCTAAGGTTGATTTACGAAGTAGTACAAAACGCTGTTTGTTCGTGATTTCCGCTTATGATCCCACCGACTGCAGTTCGAATGCTGTCAAGGACGCATTCGAACACGAACTGAGTGCGCTATTACGTAGTGCTCCTAGTTCAGATATTATAGTACTTGCAGGGGATATGAACACACAAGTAGGGCGTCTGAGCTCTTCAGAAGCTCAGCTAGGTGGTAAATTTGGGCTTAACTCCGAACGGACTGACAAAGTTGAGCTTCTGCTGCAACTGTGTGTGGTGCACCAGCTGCTTCTTAATAGCACTGCTTTTAGACACATTGGGCGGCGAAGTGCCACTTGGCGTCCTCCTGTAGCTGACCAGCGATGGACACAAATTGATCACATTGCCATAAGTTACAGATGGCGCGGTTCCATGCTGGATTGCCACTCGTACTGGAGTACCTGTGTCGACTCTGATCATGCCTTGGTGCGCTGTCGTTTCTCCATGAACTTTACGGGGAGGCGCACCAAGCGTCCCCTACGATTGGCATCTGCGAAATTGTTTCATTCCTCGCTCAGGCAAGCCTATCAACGCATACTGAAATTCCATAGTCTTGTCCTAATGACGCTAAGCTTCCGTAGAATAGAATCTCGGCCGCCATGCACAAAGCAGGAGCATCTGCTTGTGGCACTATCCATAGTCACCGCATTAGTCACTGGACATCCGAGAGGTAGGTAAACCTGTTGGAATCTAGCAGACACCTCCCGACTGGCTCTGAACACAAGGTGACCAGACGGGCTATTAGGCGTGAACTAAAGCGGAACCTGCGTGCAGACAAGGAAGCCAGGTGTACCAGTAGGGCTCCAGAAATGGAGGAGGCAGGGGCAGTGGACAATTACCGCAAGCTCTTTCACCTTATCCGCACCACTGTTCCCAGAAAATTAGGCGTCAGTGAGACATTCAGGGACAGCGCGGGTGCACAGATACCCAATAAAGAGCGCCGTAGGGCTCGTTGGGCAAAACACTCAAGATCAGTTCAGCTGGCCTCCAGCTCTCAGACATCTTTCTACGCAGGTGAAGCAGAACGCGTCATGGACGGTTAGTTTAGAGCATCCGTCGGAGGCCGAGGTCCGGAAAGCGATTACAACCCTCAATCGTTTTCCTGCCGCTCGCCAGGATTTCCTCCCAACTGCACTATTCAAGGATGATGGTGACGCCCTCTGAAAAGCACTGACCTGAGTATTCGAATGTGTCTGGAAAGAAGAGAGCATCCCGGCTAATTGCAGCGAACTGATTATAATGGCAATATACAAGGAGGGCAGTCACACAGACTGTTCTAACCGCAGGAGTATTAGCCTAACGCCAATGCTGACAAAATTCTTGGCCACGATTATCGTTCGTCACCCCACTGCAGAACGGAAATCACGGATTAGGGAAGATCTGGCTGGTTTGCCCGCCCAGGACATGGCTGTATAGGCTATTTATTCACTTTGCGGCAGGTGCTGGAGCAGCGCCACGCATACCGCAGACCGACAATAGCTGTGTTTCGCGATTTCATGGGTGCGTTCGATTCAGTCGATCGATCGATTCTGTTCGAACTACTTGCGCGGAAGTTGTTCCAACGAAATATGTGAACATCCTCCGTGCTCTATATTCGAACACCACAGGCCGCGTCAGGGTTTCCGGTGCCCTATAGGATAGCTGTCCGATCACAAGTAGCGTTCGTCAGGGTTGGCACATTTCCCCATTTTTGTTCAATTTCGTCGTTGATTCTATCATGGAATGTTCCCTTGCGGAATCTCATGATGTAGCCGTTGAAGTGCTGCCTGGTGAAAGGTTAGTTGATCTAGACTTTGCGGACGATATCGTCTTGCTTTTCGACGATGTTGCAGCGACACGATCAACTCTGAATAGCCTACCCAGAGTGGTCCCATTATTTAGTATGCGCTTCGCACCTTCAGAGTACAAAGTGTTGCTGCAGGACCACCAGCCACTTGATGACCCATTGGCGCCTGCTAACGAGGAACTCGAGGTGGTTGATCATTTCACTTATCTTCGCAGCTGCGTCAGCAATGGTGGGCACATAGAAATTGACGTCAGCTCACGCATTGCAAAAGCCAGAACTGCCTCCTTGAACCTGCAGCATCTTTGGCAACAGAAGGGAGTTTCCCTTCGGCTGAAAGGCCGGGTACACAAGGCCACATTGAGGACCGTTTTGCTGTATGATAGTGAATTTTGGCCCCTTCGGTCTGAAGATCTGAGACGCCTTCAAGTCTTTGCTCATCGTTGTCTGCGAAGCATTGCTGGAGTCGGATGGCACCAGCGTGTCCGCAAAGATGATGTGCGTAGGCGAGTACTAGGTAATGATGATCATGCCAGCTCCCTAGAAAAACAGATAGCGCTGAATAAGTTGCGTTGGCTTGGGCGAGCGCTACGTATGCCTGGTCACCGCTTACCTAGGAGGACCTGTTTAGTCTGCCAGTTGTGGGGTGGCGCAAAGCTCGCGGTGGACAGAAGTTGACTCGGCAACAGGAAATGAAGAGACTGGCTACCAAACTGGGTGCGGTTGGTCCGTCTCGCCTTCCCGGCTGGAGTCCACGTGACGTCTCTTGTGATTGGCTCAAGACTTTAAAGGAAATGGCTCGCAGTAGACACCAGTGGCGCGTCTGCTGCCGTCTCCTAATCGGATTGCCTGGTTAAAGTGTGTTTGCTGCCGAGTTATCTACGGGATACTAGCTGATTATGACTCGTCGTAGTGAAAGCCGCAAGGAAGCTGTACCGCCGGTGCCGCGTTAGCTTTGCACGATATCCAGCTATTTGTGACGGTATGTTGTCTACACAAGGTGTAGGCACCTTGACCCCGAATGTTTGCTTAGGGCATTAAGATTTTTAAGGTAATTCCCTATTCTCTCCCTCTTTTTATTCTTTATTTCATAGGTCCTCAAGGTTGTATGGCAGCGAAGCATCAGTTCAAATGGCTGATGTGCTGCTGTTGATGATGTTGATGATGAAGTAAAGGTAAGTTACCAGTTATTGCATCGGTTAGCTCTTGTTCAGTGTTTCATATTCAAACGTGTGTGGTAACGACCAGTGCATGGCACTTTGACTGATAATTCGTAACTGAAGGTTTAGTTAGTGAAGCGAAAATTGAGATCGCAACGGCTGTGCTGTCTGAAAATCCAGTGAAAGGTTACGACAGCAGTTGTACACAGTATCCAAGTAAAGTATGCAGTATTTTTGTTCGTCGCAATCAGCCGACAATTCAGATATGTCGACCAGCTGTCCGGAAAAGCACCAGACGGCCGTTTCTCCCTATCGGGGCTCATCAGTGGTGCGCATCCTTCGGTCCTCTACGGAGGATCGAACCCATGACTGCTTGTGGCTCTTGCCAACTAGCCCGCAGCTTATGCAACTGCGCCATGGAGGAGGGTATCTGACTATCGTGAATTGTTAGCTAAATGCGATATAGCCCGACGCATCCTCCACTGCCATGCAGGCACCTGCCATGTAGATGACAGCGGTCTGCCTTCCGGCGTCAGGACTTCCCGGTTACGGCAGCTATGAATCGACATAGCATTTTGTGGAATCCGTACGGGCGAATTGGTGTTACTTATGAAAGGAAGGATTTTGGTGAGTTTTTTGTTCGTCGCAATCAGCCGACAATTCAGATACGTCAACCAGCTGTCCGGAAAAGCACAAGACGGCCGTTTCGCCCTATTGGGGCTCATCAGTGGTGGAAATCCTTCGGTATGCAGTACTTTATTTGTTAGACGATTACGGATTCACCCACTGCACCTATGTCCCAGTGCTCCAACGGTTAAAAGCCATCCGGTGTTTACTTGTTGCTTGCAGAGGGGTAACGCATGTTGGCTCTGAGAAGGGCCGTGAGGTCGTTCACGCAGACTTGCATAATGGTAACCTGTTAGGTTTCGGAACTTCAGTGCAATAGCGACTCATTATCAGGAAGCCGCGGACACTCCCACCACATAGCGATGTCTTACGTGACAGATGCTATGAAATCGGAGTATAAACATTGAAGCCACTAGCCTGTGTCAAGCGGATGCTGCAGTATTACTGCGAACGCTGGGTAACGCAGTGCACTCAACGATTCCGGGAACTGTTACTGTTTCTCTTGATATGTAAGCAAATAAATAAATAATAGTATATTCTCGAATTTTTCGAGACGCGCCAAACCAGGCATGATCAACCTGTACATGCAATTATGTTTCGCAGCAAACACGTTGCTATGTATGTGATCGGCAGTAAGCCGAAAGTTGTACAGGCTTTGGAATTTGTAAAATTAATCATGAGGAATATAGTCGTCAATGCAAGTGAATGAAAGAAACACACTAATGGGTTCTCATGATGCCAGACGTTGCGGCTGGTGGCAGTGTCGGCGGAGGATGCTAAACAACACGGCGACATAGGGGAGGACGTAACGGGTATTTTGCGTAGGCTGAAAGCCGAGGGTATGCAGTTAATGCACTAGCTCGTGAACAGTTGTGGCCTCAGTGTGACTGTGGACGGTAGGTAAGGCTGCTACGAGCGTTGTAACTGGGCATTGTTACCATTTCTGTGTAAGGGTAAGGGAATGAAATATGCAAAGTTCGTGTTAATAGGCTCCGGCAGGTTACGGATGTGTTGATGCCGGCGGAGGATGCTACGCAACACGGCAGCATCGGGAGTATGTGGCGAGTGTGCTACGTGGGCTGTAATCGGAATGATTTGACAGCAAAACCATAAGGGTCGGCTGCTTTCATGTGCACGTATAAGCAAGCAAGCCCGTGGTATTCCGAAGTGAAATATTGCATCCTACGAAAACAAGGATTAGGTAACAGGGAAATGTCGTGAAATCAGTAAAACAGTGATGACGTGTTGGCTTACCTGATATCCCTAAGGAATCTAGAGAAACGTATTTCTACCGCCCAGTACCATATCTACACACCTTTTGAAAAGGGTTCCAAGGCATTACCTTACTATTGCGCTGCCTTGCCCACAACCTTTCGTGGTGCCAAGTGGGTTATTCGGGTTTTTCCGTTCATCGCTATAGGTTTCGTGCCTGTGTTTCCATGACGTGGTGGGTATTCGCCTGGCTTTCCAGTCAGCCTCGCAGCGTTTAATGTTAGAAATTGGATGCAGATAGGCCGGCAAGCATTTTTGGCCAATATGCTTGCAACGCTGTTGGTAGAGATCGGTTACCTTAAAGATACCAGATTATAGGACCCTAGCCAGGTCATCAGAACGGCAGCTCCAGGAAGAACTGTAACGGGAAATACCACTTGGGGCTTTCTGTAGATCCAGAAGCTGTTGTCTCTGGCCAAGGTGGTCTTGCAGATGCACTGAGTGCCAAGACGGAGTCAGCTCCGGTTGAATGGAGCCCAGTCAACAGTCGGCTATGTACAGTCAGACTACGCGGTTCATGTAATATAAGCAGGCTTGGAGACGTTAAGCGTGCCTTGTTTGTCGTCTCCGCCTACGGCCTTACAAATTGCAGCCCGGATGTAGTCAAGGATAGTGCAGGCTATACTATGTCTTTTGTAAACCAATTTCTTGATGCTCCAGCCATGTGTTCAATATGTAAATAGTGTCTGAGACTTGTACTTGCGTAGCTCAGTCCCAGTGGGGGCTAAGGGCAAGATATCGTCGCCCTTTAATATCTTCATTGGCGTGAGGCAACGGTCCCACTATCACCTTTCCGCTTTAACCTAACTATTGACAGAATCATGGATATTGCGTTCACTGGACGCGACTTAGAAGCTGAAGGTCTGCCCACCGGAGGATGACATAGTAAGCTTGATTATCCCAAGCGTATTGCTTTAATCTGTGACAGTTAGCAAACGTGACAAGCGGTAGAGGACGGACTAACACTGGCTGTAAGTCAATGCGTTTGCTGACGTTAGTTTCTATGCGCCCATCGTTGCTGATGCAGCGGCCCAGATATGTGTTGATCAACCACCTGAAGTTTCTCAATAGCCATGGTCAGGGGTCGTAAAGCGGCTGGCTGTCCTGCTGCAACCATTTGCACTTTGAAGGTGCAAAGGGCATACCAAAAAATGGGACCAAAATTGATTGTGTCGCCGCTACCTTCCCGAAAAGTAAGATGATATCGTCAGCATAATCAAAATCAACAAAGCTTTCACCAGGAAGCACTACTAGGCCTACATTGTGGGATTCTGCAATGCCACCGTAGATCCTGACGCGACCTGTAGTTTTCGAGCATGGAGCACGAAGGAGATTCACGTATTTCGTGGGAACACCTTTCTGTGCAAGTATTTGAACAGAAAACGTCGATCGACGGATTGGAACGCACTGCTCTAGCACCCGAAGTAAGGTGAATATATGGTGTACACAAGCACCTCCTGGGAAGAAACCTGTGGGCTCTTCCCTAAACCAAGTTTTACGTTCCACAGTGAGGCGAAGAAGGAGTATTGAGGTCAGTAATCTAGTCATAACCGGCGTTAGGCTAATACCCTTGTGGTTATAACAGTCTGTGCGGCTGCGCTTCTTGTACATTGCCACTATAATCTATTCGCTGCAAACAGCCGCGACACTCCCTTCCTTCCAGATACGTTCGAATAGGGAGCTCTGTGCTCCCCAGTAGACATCACCTCCATCCTTAAATAGTGCAGGTGGGAGGGAATCCGGGCCAGCAGCAAGAAAATAATGGAGGGCTGTGATCGCGTTTCGGACTTTGGCGCCCGACGGAGGCCCTAAACGAACCGTCCATATGTCGTTCCGCATAACGTGAATAGGAAGAGGTCTGGAAGCAGAGGACTAGCTTAACTGATCTTGAAAGTGTTCCGCCCAACGAGCCCTACGGCGCTCTTTATTGGGTATCCGTGCACCCGAGTGGCCTAAGCTTGTCTCACTGACGCCTGCTTTCCTGGGCGCATTGTTGCGGATCAGCTGAAAAAGGTAGCTTTAATTGCCTACTGCGCGTGCCTCCTACTCCTCGAGTTCATGGAGGAAGGACAGTGTACTAAGGCATGATCAGAGTTGACGCAGGTATTCCAGTACGCGTGGCAATCCCAGTTTGAACCACGCCATCTGTAACTTATCGTTATGTGGTCAATTTGGGTCCATCTCTGGCCGGCTACAGGAGGACGCCAAGTGACAGTGCCGATAAGAAACAACTGGTGCTCCGCACACAGTCGTAGGAGACGCCCGCCGTTGTTCGCCCATCCGAAGTTAAGCCCATAATAACCACACAGGAGGGCAGCTGTAGAGCGTATACGCCGTACTTAAGCGTTCCTATCAACAGCAATTACTATAATATCTGAACTAGTAGTACTGCGTAGGAGCGAGTTCAGTTCGTGCTGGACTGTCCTTGAGAGCATTCGAACTGCAGTCGACGGGGGCTTAAGCGAAATCCACAAACCCACAACCATTTGTAATACTTCGAGAATCAACTTTAGCTGATGTTGTCAAACGGGCTGCACACAAACAGCTGTTCACCCGAAGGCAATCACCCAGCAATGACTCAGCCTTGAAGCTCAGAATGAGACCTACAACAGCTTGCCTCGTGCGTGCGGCATCAGCATCCCCGGATGCGTGCAACCTACAAGGAGAGGACAAGCAGGGTGCAGTTACTGCAACAACGCCAGTAGGGTCATTGATCCTAATTTCAGAAACACAATACACACATAAACACCTGCGACTACCCCGATCACCCTTTCGTTCGCTGTCTTTTCTCAATGTATCTCACCGGGTGGCGCACCATGTTTACACTTATATGGTTGCTGCTGCTAAACTTATAAGGTGATTGCTGAAACGAGCATCCGGTCATATTGACCCCAGCTATCTCCGCCTAATGAACCCTTTTCTTCGACCCCACTTGCAGTTTGCTAATCAGGCTTGGAGCCCCTGTTTGTTGAAGGACCAACGTATACTCGAGGCCGCACGACGTCAACTAAGCAAACTAATCCGAGTTATCAAGCACCTAGATTATCCACCACGACTTCAGTGCCTGGGCCTCTCTTCGCTTAAGTGCCGACGTCAGCGGGGCGACTTGATCATTGTGTTTATGATGTCATCCAACCCTGGACATCCCAGTCGCCAACTACTCACTCTGCATCAATCGTGCTCACAACTACGTGGCCACTCACTGAGGCGCACACATCAGCACAGCCGGTTGAACTGCAGACGACACCACTACGCTTTGCGAATCTGCTGACTTTGCAATTCTCTGCCTGCCTGTTTAGTCTTGGCCCCCCGCTTTGGAGGATCTTAAGGCCGGACTGCATTGTCATCGGGCCGAGCTATACCGCAATAGTCCGCGAGGCAACTATCTTCTACTCGATGGAGTTTCTCTTCTTTTTCTCTGCTACCCAATTACTTTCCATAGCCTTCTCGAAAGGCGTGGCGGGTTGGCACGTTTTGAGCCAGCCGCGGAAGCCCGATGAAAATATAGTTAACACGTGAGTACAATCCGCTATAAAGTTGCTTGGCCTTTCAGCAGACCCGACCCGAACGCACTTTACCTCTTGGGTCATGTAAAACTCGGGCTGTTATTCCCATAAAATGCTGCACATGTGTGTTTTCCACTCTGAAGGAAACTCCCCTGTCTGCCGCAATTTTGTAGTCTGTCACACAGGTCTTGCTTCCAACACGTGGTCCGTCACATGGATGGTTAGGTTACGCCACAATGAAGTATCCGACGCTGTGTCCAGTGCATCCTGGGTCCCAAACTTCATACAGGCAGTTAACCCACTGTCCACATACCAGTACCTAGTCTAGCGGTTAGTGACACATATGAGCACACCGCATACACCACTGATGATGAAGTTCGAAGTCACAGAACTCCACGGTCACAGCGTAGGAACAAGTAAGCGTATCACGAGCACAACGATCCAGCAATTGCGAACCAACATCATGGACGGCGGTGATACGTGTGCTCCCCCAATGTCTCAGAAAATGCTTGCGAACGAGCGGACGAAAACGCGAAGAAATCGGTGCTGCCACGGACAATTCCGAGGTGGTATGTAAGTGAACGTGCTTCGCATACCAAGGGTTTTTAGCCGCTCCTGAATCGAAGTGCTTACACGATGGAGCAGCACCGTAACTAGGGCATACAGTGCGGACTGCTCGGCAACCCACCGCTTCAGGAGCTTGTTCTCGTTCTCAAAACCACTGCTTGTAGCGCAACTGAATAAGCGCACTTCGTCCAACCCTTGAGAAGCCAAGGAAGTTGCACAAGGCAGCCACGTTCATTGTAACTATACCATTCCGCATTCCTCGCCGTTTACGCCATCAGCGGTCTGTTCAGTCGCTCCGCACCATGTGTAAGGATCAATTTACGCAGGCATTGCTGCACAAGGCTTCTGCCTAATGAACTCGTTCCCAAACGACGAGTAACCCAGCGTCACATATACCTCAGTATGTGAAGACGGCAATACACCACCGACGAGTTAGGATAAGCCTACGTTATCGCCGGCACCTGAGCAATGCATTTATCGATTACAAAGGCTAGTACAGATTCCGTGCAAGTTAGCATCATATTCATCGCCTCCACATCTGGCCGGTGGCTGTGGTACGTGTTATTCAGCAGCAACGCAAAGCAAAATGAATGCGCCACATTAGGTACCTCCATCAGCTTAAGTTGCCACAAAATATATTCCCCATAATTCACTTAATAAGTCGCGTCCTTCAAAATTACTTCGCAGTACCGCTCCGCAATAGCCTCCATAACCGATGGCACGCAGTACAAATATCTCACCGCCTTTCCCTCATTATTCAACCTAAAGCACCGCGCCGTTCCAACAATTCCGTCTCCTCGCCCACTTCCCTTGTTTTCCTCAACCAGGGTCGCCTTCTTAACATACTCAAGTCATCCGCGTTAAAATTCTGCCCATGTGCCATAGAAAGTTAATAACGTATTTCGCTACCACTTTTCGACAAGGATATCCAGGAAAAACCCTCTTTCTCCTACCCCTCCGTCCACTGCCTGTGTTGTGGATATGGCCATTGCTACCCAAAATGGAAATCATGGTGATGACACAACTGCAATTCCACTCGTGCGTAAAATTCAACCTTCAACATGGAACAAAAATTCGCCTTGCAATCCAGCATCCTGTAACTGTGTAGCATTTATAATACAGTGAGAATAGCAACTTACCGTTTTCCACGAACGTTGCTACACCTGCTAAGAACATAGGGATACCGCATGTACTGGTACGGGTACTGTTCTCTCAACCGCATTGCTCTTTGCCATTCATAATGCTGTCGGGTCACAGCCGTATGCTTATAAAAAGCTGTGGCAGTCTCAAATTGAAAATTTCTTTACCTCGGACTCAACGTCAGCAAATTTACGATAATCGTACGCACCAAAGGACATAATCGCGCAGATTCATCCATCATGATGACAGTTACAAATGTCGCGCCAGGTGATTTCCAAGACGCTTGTAGTCTTTCACAACTAACTATACTAATTACATTAATTTTCTTCAATAAAACCCCACTGACTTACCATATTCATACTATAGATATACCAACCGCCACCTAATGGCAACATCTTCAGTTGGCCTAGCATAGCTAGCGAACCATACCCGCCGCTAGGCAAATCTCAAATGTGAGAGTCCCGGTCGGCCAAACATTGCGTCCGGCATTGCCACTGAACACCATGTTTCGGTTCTAAGTACCCCATCAGTAGGTGAAAAATGAAGCATGTTACACAAGAAGTGCATTTTATTTAACAGCGAAGGAGGATTAATTAATAGTAGATGCAGTATCCTGTTCTCCAATGGGTTGCCTACGGGAATCCAGGTAGAGTAGCCAAAGAGGTGTGGGTGGCGCTTACGGAGGACATGTAATTTGCAGAATTGGTGTCATTTGGGTGTGGGCGGGTAAAGCCAAAGGACTGCCAAGAATGCTGGAAGGGATAATTAGTGTGGAAACTTCGACCCTCTGTAAAAGTATCGTTTGTTAGTTGCTGAACATAATCAAGATGATTGTAAAGGTTATTTACATGTAGAGGAAGATTTTGAGGATATTAGTTTTACTGGTGGCATTTGTGAGTAGTGTAATATTCGTAGAAAGTAGAAGCCAAGATTAAACTGCGAAATAATCTGCCTCGACGGAGAATCCCACCAGTGTATCTGTGTGTCTAGCGTTCGATTCTCCGTCGAGGCAGATTATTATACTGTTTACTCGTGGCTTCTACTTTCTATGAAAATTATACTAAAAAAACCCACTAGTAAGCTGCAATTACCATCGCCCTTTGAACATCAGGAAGACCGATACTTCGGTTCATTGGGAAGTGACGAGTGAGTGAGCCAACCTGCAACACCAAGACAGATACTGTGAGCTTAGTGGTAATAAATCGCGAACCAGGCAGAAGTCATGCATTAAATTTTTACTTTTGCCAATTTCTCTCGGCTACGTGAATTTTGCTAGCAAGTGGCTCACAATACATGAACTGCACAGGTTGCATATTTAAATGCTGAGCGTTTGCTAATATGCCGATTGTCTGCAGGCATCCAGTGGTGACAACGCTTGGTGAAACTTTTGAAATAGCAGTGCTTTTATTTTGCTTAGGAGCACCCATACATAGGCCGCTTGAAATATTGCTACTAATGTTCCTTACAAGAAGGCTGCTCCTCAGTGTTTCATCGTTTTTAAGTGCACAGCCTTTGGTGAGGAGGTTTTCGGTTGTTGAACGACAGAGTGAGCAGAAGTAGGTGTTGGAGTCGTGGAAATTTCTTGTATGTTCGGGGAAGAGTTGCACTGTAATTTGGAATTAACCCAACACTGATTGGTCTTCGAAGCGGTATTTGTTGACAAGTAATATTTGTGTTCAATACAAGAGTGTGTTCACTTGGGGGCAAATGTTTCATCAAAGTTAATTACTTAATGTACTTTACCAGTTTCTGTGGGTAGGGAAACAAATTGGTCAAAACCTGTTTGTTAGTAACGCGCCTTTATGCACCTATTTTGTAGAACTGCCTGGCTTCAGTACCAACCAGCCGTAATCATTATAAGAGATTGTTTGCTTTCATAAAAATGAGGTTAGGGGCCAGTGTTTCTTTAAAAAATTTAAAAAATATTGGACAGACCTGATTTAGTGACCAATTTTCCAGCCTCGCGCAAAAGCGGCGGTCTATCAATAAGAAAATCATTGGCCACCGCGGTCGACATAGGGTCAAGCGACGACTTTACTGGCAAATTAAATGCTACAAACCTTGGAGCTACTTTTATGCCCTCAGAAAGCACGAAATATTTCCCCATACGTACGACCTCATGCTAAACAAGCAATCCAAGCATTACAACTATAAATAAAGCGAGATCTCACCGCCTTCATGAAAAAGAAAGGTCGGGCGACAAAAATGTCAACGGGCTGCCAAAATTGTATAAGGAGATTGCCTCAGCGCTTGGCACTTTCAGCGGAGGTTATCGTAGTTTAGGCGGTGACTAAATATGCAGTAGTACATTTAAACATATACATAATTGTTTATGTAGAGCACAGAATAGATGGTAGGTTGTTGAACAGCTGTCGTTGCGGTATGAGAACCCTAGGCTGTGAGACAACTATCCGTAGGTTGCGGTTTACTGACGACGCTGCGTTGATTGCAGACAGCGCGGGTGTTGCAGCACGACTAGTGCTCTGGCTTCGACAGAAGCCAAATTCGGACCTACCATCAACACACGCAAAACGGTCTATCTCTTTCAGCCTTCATCGGAGGTGTAATCTTCAATAATGCCGCGAATCAGAATTGGTGCTGAAGTAATGGATACCACGTCTCGTTTCTGCTACCTTGGGAGTGTGATGTCGACTGATCAGCACAGACGCAGCGAACTGCGTATCCGCGCCTCGAAGGTTGTGACGGCATTCGGGAAGCTAGAGTGCCGAGTGTGTAACAACCATCAGCTTACCATTGGCACGAAGCTGATGGTGTACAAATCCATGGTGCTGCCCGTTCTTCTATACGGCAGTGAAACGTGGACGATGTACCGGCAGGATTTGCGATACGTTGAGCGTTTCCATCAGCAGTGTCTGCTACAAATTTTGCGCATCTGATGAGGCGACAGAGTTGTGGACACTTAAGTGCTGAGTCTAAGTGAAATGTCTGCAGCGGACTGCAAACTTTTGCTGAGACATCTGCGGTGGCCCGGTTATGTGTGGCGTATGGATTCGACACAGACGCCGGAACAACTATTATGTGGTTAGCTGATTATTAGGAAACGGCATGTGGGGAAACCAAAATTACGTTACCAGCACATGATCAAAGTGAGCCTCTCACGTTCTAATCTTGATTGCCGGTCATGGGAATCGAAGGCGGTTGATCGGCGTGCATGGCGCAATCTGATCACGAAGGCAGTTGCTGAAGTGCAGGAACGAGACCTCATGCATGCAATGAAGAAGCGGCAAGTGCGGAAGCAGCAAGCGCCGCTGGGTTGTACTCCATTGACATCAAGCGCATGGTGCTGTAGCACAGGCGATCGTGAGTGCTTGAGTCAGGCAGGCCTGGTGAGCCATGGGCGAGGCCACACGGGACCACCACCAAAGCGACGACGGGTCCTGCAGAGAACGTAGGCAGGATTGGCGCGGCCTTTCTAGGTACGCTGCATTTGATTTACTTACCGCATGCTTGCAAGCTAAGTCTCAGAATTTAGGTGGTGGTTTTGCAATTTAGTATTAATGCTTAGTTTTCTCATATGAATATCTACCACTGCTCTTTTGTGTAATCTGGCAGAGGTCGCTTAAGCAAAAGGTAGTTAATTTCAAAAACAGTTTCGTGTTTTTGTCATTTCCTTAAAATATACTTTCTGACCTTGTGAACTTACTTTGGATTAGTTTGTATACAACTTATTTCATATGCTTAATATTTTAGGCATTATATCAACGTTTCCTTTTTCATTACTCGATTTATTCTTTGTTATCTTTCACCCAAGCGATTGACTGTTGCTTGGCATCCCTGGTGTGGCTGCTTGTGATGTGCACGTTGACAAGTTGCCTACCTGTCTACGGCCCACTTCCTCGTCCATACTGGCTCTAGGAGTGAGTTAGTCGTTGCTGGAGAGGACGAGGTGCACCGTCCTTTTTGCCGTGTTAGGATTAACGAACGTTTTCATGCACTCAGTGGGGAGCGGATTACCGTCTAACCACTGCCTTGTGTGCGCTTGATTCCCTAAACAGCGTGCTTGTGTTTGCCTGTGAAGAAGTGTGGGCCGGCTCTGTTGATGTAACGTGGCTCCCTTCCACATGCCTTCCGGTTTGTTTCCTTCGGGTTTACACTGGTTGTGGTGGGGTTGTTGAAACCATGGGTGGTGAAGCGCAAGACACCAATGGTCCCTCTGCAGGCGCAGGCGCCCTGCGGCTGCTCCCATGACAGGCAAGTTTAAAACCGGATGCTGCCAAACACATGTGGTCTGTTCACCGGCATTGTGCCATCGGTAGCATGGCAGAAATATTTGCAGAAAATAGCAATACGAAACGCGATAAAAAGGTAAATGATGAATTTGGTTTTATATGCTCGAGTATTTTTGTTTCTTTCATGCACTTTTATGGGCAATAAAGGGGGGTAACCTAGCAGAACAACACGAACGAATTCGATGGCTGTTGCGGGCCACGACATCCAAGGTTTCCAACCAGCATCACGTGGTTCCCAACCTGGATGACAGACTGGTCCGGCTGCCACCACAATTGAGGTTGTCTTCTTCATGTTTCTTCGCCATCTCATTGGCTGTCCACCGCGGCACGTTTTCCAATCGGCCCTGAAATTGCAAGTGAGGTTGGACTTGGAAGACGATATGCTGGCGTGCGCAAAACGTGCCCGAGCCAGCTTTTGCGATGTTGGAGAATAACGTTCCGAAGACTGGCGCAACCAGCTCCATGCACTCAGTCTCGGACCTATTTGTTGCTTACGTGTTGTCGACACCACACCCGATCAATACTTCCTAGACAGCGATTGTAGCAGACTGACAATCACTACGTTTTCCTTACGAATATGCTAAGGCTAGAGCCATATACGTGTATTGCCCGGAAGGCAGCATTGGACACCTTGCCGTTGAGCTTAGGGCTGGCATCACGACGACGCCATAACTGTCTCAGTTTGATGGATGCAAGGGAGCCATTGCAATCCGTCGTGAGACTACAGATCCAACACCGCCACCAGCCGTGCTGTAAATCCCAAGATTAGTAAAGCAAGAGTCTTGCTCTAGAACATGTCCATCAATGATGCACACAGTTTCAGGCACCTGCCAACCTCTGAGCAGCATTTAAGAGTTTCCGAAGCAATGTGTAAGCAGTACTTAGACAACTCCATCGCTAAGCGATCCAAAAAGTTCTGCACGGTTTGTCGGTCATCCCCCAGCAAGGCGACATCATAGGCGTAGTCCGAGTCCGGAACTCTGCCTGCAGGGAGAAGTTTAACACCGCAGTTCTGGACACCTTCCAATGCTGCTTGGACGACAGCTCCAATGGAAATATTGAAGCGACAAGATGAAATAGCGCATCTTTGGCGAAGACCGCTAGTAAAGATAGGGAAAATGTGCCGCAGGCCCGACTATGACCGATCTGTGGCTGCAAAGTCAATATTTTACAGCCCAAACGCGCTGCGTAGACCATTCATCAGTAAACAGTTCCACAGGAATCAAATGAAGCTCAGCTGAACAAGGATATTAGGATCAGCGGTTAAACCGTTCGTTAAAAATGGCATGTATGTTGCAAACGCTTCGTCACCAATCTAGGTGACACCAACGGTGCGTAGTTAGGTAGCGTGTGGTAGCGAAGAAGAGTCTCGAGCAGAGTGCACTGAGTGCGGGGTGCCTGCGTTTCTATACCGCCGTGGTTGCCCGTGGAGACGAGCGATCCTGTTGGTTGGGACTTCGATCCGCGTTCAGCTTTGGGGATGGGCGGATAACCTTGAACCATGACCTCTTGTGGTTCGTGGATATTAGCTGCTTGCTCTGATAAGCGCGTCTGCCCACATTTCTGGTTGTCTAGTCACACGTTCCATCGGATTCAACCGATCCAGTTGGCGGTCGTTTGCCAGTAGTTTTGCATATACTGCGTCGTTCGTTGTGTCCATTGGTTGGATTCGTTGCAGAGTACCCGCTTCCAAAAATACCCTCACGGGGTTGTACTTCCGTGTGCTAGGGCCTTTACTTTCTCCAGCTCGAAATCGCGGCCTTCTTGATCTTCATGCACAGGTTTTAATGAGTGCGGAGTATGCCATTTTACGGCCTCCTTGTTTTCGGTGTTTTGCCTACGTAGCTTTCCTCTAGTTTGTCAGACGAAGCTTTTATCGCAGTCGCTGCAATTTTTCAGGTAGATGACATTGCACTGGTCGGCTTGATTGAATTTTTCTTTAAAGCTTGAGCTCAAGTTCCTTAGGGTGGCAATTGGATTGTAAATCATGGGGATTCCATTTGATTGCAGTATTCTTCCTGTTAGTTCAGAGAAGTACTGGATGTAGAGGAGTATTAGCCGTCTGCTTGTTTGATCAGCTGATGGCTACTGCCGTTGTTTAGGTACTTGTTTCTTTAAGCTTGTGCAACATGTGAATGGCTGTAGTTGTAAGTCCATGGTTCGTCAGTAGGCGATACTACCCGGTTGCCATGCCGAGGTAGATAGGTTACTTAGGGGACCACCGCCTCTAGCCTTTGGTCAAAGAGCTAACACGCAACACACCTGGGTGAGATACATGATTCGCACGCGTTGGGAGCCGGTGACTGGACAGTCAGTTCATACGCTTTTCGGATGACAATAAGCTATGCCATTGACCCACAACTTTCGAAGTCAAAGACAAGATCCGACATTCGGAGTGCTTGCCGGTGCTCATTGTCTCCAAGAGAGACAAAGAACAGTGACTTATTTTAGTCGCAAGCCACATCCGCTACCTCGCGGTGTTGTTAAACGGACA
The DNA here is from genome assembly GCA_944474145.2 of Dicrocoelium dendriticum. NCBI lineage: Eukaryota > Metazoa > Platyhelminthes > Trematoda > Plagiorchiida > Dicrocoeliidae > Dicrocoelium > Dicrocoelium dendriticum. The sequence goes on from OX104059.1 coordinate 80,633,449, forward strand.
TTTGTTGCTTGTTATAGGGAGAACGCTTGTCAGACAAAAACCCACCACGTCCTGGAACGCTGCCGCCGAACCATTCGCCAAAACGGGAAACTTTCGAACCGCCCAGCTGGCACCACGAAGAGGTTGTTCGGCAGGACAGCTAAATATTACGCAACACTAATCACCTCTGCCATCACTTATTGAAACTGGCACAACAGCCAACTAAGAGCTTAACATCACAAATTGGCAGAAGAATACAGTCGGTTGGAGTGTCGAAGAAACTTCTTCTCGCTACTTGTTTGCCACAGAGGGAACACCCTCTCAGGAGCTGTTATTTCAGCCCACACGTTGGATGGGTTCATAGTGTCTGTCGATGGTGCACTGGCCATAACACACCATATCACCTAATCCGAAAGATCAGTACAAACAGCAAAAAAAGAAAAATAAACCAACCCAACTCCATTTTTTGTCCGGAAATTACAGACGATAATATTAGATAGTGCATAAAACGGACGAAAAGGCTGTAATCGGCGACCGCAAACTGCAGTTGTTCGCTATATTCTATGGCCATTTTACCTTCAGTTTGTTCACTCCTAACCGATCAACCGGCGGGACGCGTCCAACTTTGGTTTTTCATTCGCAGTATACCACTGACCAAAAGCGACATGTTGAATAAAGTTTCCAACGGATTGAAGATGCTCAGTTTCCGGTGTATCCGGAAAGTAAAATGATACATGAGCGAATTAAATTGCGCTAGCACTTGGTTAAGAGGTTTAAACCTCTACTTCAACTCCTTCAGATGTAGTTCCAGAGCAGAAAGCATTTGAATCGCTTCAAAGGGGTTGTGCATTAACCACGCTATCATTTATCAGGGAAAATAACAAGAACTAGTTTTCGATTGCTTTTTCACTGCCACGCTCTATGATGGCTTTATACAATTTTTAAACGTTGGGCCTTTCATTTTTACCGTGCTGATGGATGGGTTATAAGCAGGATGTTTTGCCAGCGTTTCAGAATCCACTTGTCTCTTCTTTGAGCTTCTAATTTCGGCAGGGGCAGCAAACGCTATTAATGAGTAGTCACGAGGATTTAAGGTTTTGTGAAACCTTGTAAAACGTTAATATTACAGAGGACAACCTACCGTTTCTACCACAATAACCGGCGGCCGGAAAAGGGTTAAAAAGTACTACAAACCAAGCGATATTTTATGTGTCCGGGTTGTTCAGGGGGTTCCAAATGGTCTTTCTTTGATTGAACTCTAGGTACCCAGGCCAGCTGTGAAGTCGACTCCGTGTAGTGTCGCAGCACGTACGCTCAAGATTGCGTTGATACCAACGCACAGGTCACGGCACCAGTGGACAGGCGTAGGTGCTTACTTTGGAGTTGACAATTCTGGTGTAGGGGACGGGAAGAAACAGGCCTGGACGCTGTAGTTTAAACGCAGTTATGGAGCAGGTCGCGGCTACTGTGGGGTTTGGTACGTATAGGGAAAGCTGGCCCTAGCATTGGAGACGACATTCTGGAAAATATCTTACGAGATCAACACCTTGGGGTGGTGATCCAAGACGACCGCGGTTGTTCGAGTGCATCCAGAAACGCGAACCAACATGTTGGTTGTTACAGAGGGCGTTCGTGAGGTTCGATCTCTCCAGCTTTCCCCAAACGCACCATGCGTATGTGAGGCCCCAAGTAGGCGACGCGATCAAGACTTAGCATCCCTGGTTAAAACGCGACATAATTACACTGGAGACCGCACAGCGACGGGCAACAAAAGTTGTGTAGGTTTGTCCCACTTTCAATCTCATAGGCGACTGAAGGTCCTGTGAGTGTACAGCGGAAGATATCGCCATCTACATGGTGACCTCATCCTGGCGTTCCGGATTTTGTAAAACTCCGGGCACGCTTTCCACCAACTCCCGAAGCTCAGCTGCAACACAGAATTGAGGGGTCATAAATTGAAACCATACAAAATACAGTTGGCCTGAGTGCCGTCGGAACCATATTTCCCTTCAAAATTGTCAACCGTGGAACGCTCTTTCCCCATTTGTCATTTCCGCGACCAAGCTACCCATTAGAAAGACGCCGAGAAGATGCTTTACAACATTTACATTACTTGGACTGATTGCTGTTCATCGAGTGACGACGAGCTGCAAACAAATATTGTGCTTACTAACCCACGAAGTCGGGGTAGATGAGTACATCTGTGTCAAAGTGGATAATATGGTGAGTCCACCGATGCGTATTTTCATTTTCATTTAATAAAGTTGTGCACGGGGTTTTAGGCGCGATTGAGCTGACTTAAAGTAGAAGTTGAAAAACCGAAGGTAGACGTTGATCGGTTAAGAGTACACTTGAGGAATTTTGTGCGCTTATGTGGCCTGATCGAACTTGCGGATGGAGCAACAAAAGAGTTTAAACTAGTCGAGGTCAGTTTAAGATCGGCTGTTTAACGGGTCCCTGAATCACTAGTCTCGCCGCAGTGGTATTCCAAGGCCAGCTTTGGCAAAAGCAATCGTATCCACATACGTTAATTAATGCATTTAGCTTGCGCCCATAACAACGTTGATCAGACCACATACGTTGCTCGGATCACATCGTTAGCCTGTGCCTTACACCATTGAAGGAATATACCATGTAGTTATTTTAGACACCCTCAGCTCACTGCTCTTTCCAACTGAATGTCAACCTCCTCGGTCAGACAAAAGTAGACAGCGAAATACCTCCGCACAATAAATCATTGTTCGTCGGTCATTCTCTATTTCTCCAGTTTGCTGGGTGCCCAAACGTTAGTATGCAAGAATTGGCCGGTAAATGCTGTCAATTAGGTCATGTTTTACATTGAACCGAAGATGAAACATTTGCGCTTTCAAAATTTTGTTGCATTGGATTTTATTCTTATTTGTATCTTCCGAGCGTGCATTTGTTTTACTGACGGAACCTCTGCTTCACTTTTGTTTCCTGCGAGTTCTGTTGTTTATCACTTCGTGCTTCTCTAAATGAATTCAGTTCTTTGTAGCTCGTACAACACTCGTTGGGTTAAGTGACATTTCACCTCTGGCTGGTTCACATTCGTTTCCTGTGAGTTCGGCGTTTCATCGCTTCGTGCTTCGCTAATGAACTTTCAGTTCTTGGCAGCTCGTACAATACATGTTGGGTTCGGAGAAGTCTCACTTCTGCATACGCGGTATCCTTGGGTGGTATTAACGGTAATTGTTTACCAGCAATTGAGTTAGGCTCTGCAACAATAAACTATTTCGTTGGTTGTTGTACTGCTGCTTTTCAAATGCTTTGTTATTGCGTCGACACCATGTTCTTCAAGCTTGAAAAATTATGCATCACGGGTGGGTTATACGCGGATTTTTAGCACGACTTGAATTGACTTGACTTGAGTATAAATACCCAATCCCGAACAAACTAACAAATACCTTGCCCGCGGAGTACACTTGTTTAATCCATTTATGAGTTGCACCATTTTTGACATGGTGCGTTGCGAAAACTTCGGAAGCAATATTTGATATCATATAAATATCGGCGATTCTGCAAAAAAACATACCTTCAACAAAAGGTGTAAAATCACAGAAACTTTGCTAGCAGGTTTCACATTTTTCCAGCCATCCGTTAAGTACGGTTCCCTACAACCTTTTACAAAAACGTCTCATTTCTGCATTGCTGTGAGTGAGGTAGGCGCACTTCGGTTACCGCAAGCTGCTGTGTCATCTTGAAGGCGTTTATATTCTTCTGTACTACTTAAGGATTTGGATAGTGGGTTATTGTAACTTTCGACGGCTTGCTTGGATGTGAGTAATTTTTCCTCGATCAGAGTGTAGCTACACTCGTAGGTAAACTCGTAAATCAACTAATTACGTCCTTTGCAACAATGATGTTCCAAATTCAGGTGAACTAATTACGCAGTAACCAAAACTACTCTAGACGGATCGAAGTATACATGTGTCAATTGAAGCAATTGTTGATAGGCATTCTATTGCATGCTACTCCAATGCTGGTGGGCGGAGCCTGGGATACCAGTCGGTAGGCAATGACATGTAAGACGTGTCAAATACGACAGTATGGAACTCGGAGGAGACTGAACCCAACGTATATTGTGCAGGCTACAAGAATAGGAAGCGACTCAGAGAGAGCGAGGAACGTGCAGCGAGGTACTCACCGAAACGGTTTTGTGTCAACGGATGTGCAGTCAGTAAAACAGGTGGACGTTTCGAAAATCTAATATTACAAAATACTGAAAGAGCTTGTTTTCCGGTACACTACAAGGGTCTCCCCCTAGACGGCTGAAGGATAGGAGCCTTCGATTGAGCTGTTAGTGGGGAAAACGGAAGGTGAGTGTGCATGCGGATATTTGTATGGGCTTGAGGTGGGTGTGTGGCAGAGTTCGCTGGGTCCAGGAGTTGGTTAGTTAGCATTTAGGATGATCGTGTGGACCAGAGTGTATCATCGGTGGGCCGTCGGGGCGGGCTGGTCGGATTGCAAAAAACACCGGCTAGTCCAGAGAAAGGGCAGACAGTACCTTCCCTTTAATGCAGACCCGACGGTGCGCTTGATATGTGTCATTCCCCCCACCGTACTTTAGTTCTCGGTCCTCGTCCCACGAAGAAATCTGGCGTCCACGTCGGCAACGCCTAGGCGGCGTTTGGGGACCAATCCGTTCGTGGGTGTCTGCGGCCGAGGACGACTGTTCGTTCTTTGGGCGAGGAAGGGGCTTTGGGACGGCTGGTGAGTCACTCCAAGGTTGCGTTGAGCGGGTTGGCAAGTTACTCGAGGGTTGACTGGGCAGTTCCGGCAGTTGAGTTTCTGGAAGGTAGAACTCAGAGGGGTGGGCAAGGGTCAGGGAAGTGGCTTGACGCCGGGGAGGGAATATGGCGTGCACGATAAAAGCATACACCTTTTTAGGTTTCCAAAATCTTTTGGATATTTTTGTCGATTTTGCAAAACGTTTGAGAATGAGACGCAAGATAACCACTAAAGACGAAAAGGCGTATTAATGAAAATAGCAAACGTTTACAAAATCTGAAAAACGGACCGGACGTTTGAACTGTCTACCGCTTTGGTCGGTTGCCTGGGGTTGAGGCGGGATAGGTTGTGGGTCAAGGGGTACGGAGGGTTCCGGCCTATCCAGTGATCGGGAAGTCACCACAGGTGCGGTTGCTTGTGCTAGAGCATCAGGATGGGCTGCAAGTTGTTCGGTGATCATTCCGGTCTAAAGTAAAGTGTTTTTGAGTCCCTTGCAGAACTCCGAAAGGGCCAGTGTATAGAGGCTGGAGAGGGCGCCGCACTGCGTCGGTGCGGAGAAAGACGTGAGTGCAGGCAGAGAGTTCGCTGTGCAGTTGCACTTCTCTAGTCTTTTCACGGGGTGGGGTCGGGCGTAGTGAACGCATGCACTGAGTTAGGGAGGATGCAAAGTTAGGCGGAGGCCTACCCGGCGACGCGGGAGGTGGAACGAATTCTCCTGGTAACTTTAGCGTTGTGCAGTAAAACAGCGCTGCTGGTGCACATTGCAAGTCAGCTTTGATGCCGCTACGAATGCCTAAGAGTACGAGCGAAATGTATTCGCTCCAGCTAAGGTAGGAGCAGGAGCAGAGAGAGGCTTTAAGCTGTCTATGGAAGCATTCAACTAACCCGCTGGCTGCTGGTTGATACGCTGTTGGATGCATGCTTCGACAGCCTAAAGAGTTGCAAACGTATCGAATTGTGAAAATTCGAAGGCGTTCCTCGGTTAGTTGTGATGGTGGATGGGCATCCGTAGTGCGAGACCCACCGGTCCAAGAAGGCCCGGATAACAGTCTCAGCTGTGCAGCCTGTTACGAGAATTGCTTCTGGCCGTCTGGTGAAGCGGTCCACTTATGTAAGGATGTGTACGAATGCACGTGAAGGAGGCAATGGACCTACCGTATCTAAGTGTATATGAGAGAACGAGAGTCCGGGGCAGGGAATGAACCAAGAGGACTGCGGGTGTGACGATGTACTTTAGAGCGCTGGCATTGAAAGCAGGCGCGAGCCCAGGTACGAACATCTTTGTTTACACGTGGCCAAACGAAACGTTCGGCGACCAGTTTCAAAGATGCACAGATACCGGGATGTGATAGTGAGTGCAGCGCGTCGAAGACTGTGCGTTTGAAGGAGACGGGCACGAGGGTTCTAGGACAACCTGTGGAAGTGTCACACAGGATGGTTCCTTCCGTGGTTTGGAGAGGAACAGGTTGCACATGCAGCGAAGTGGACTGCAGAGTGCGCTGCATATCTTCGACTTGAACCTGAACCGCTGCCATGGCGGCAAGATCGACGGTAGGCAAAGACTGCAGCGTGAGGTTGACGCGTGATAGAGCGTCGGCAACGGGATTGCCGACACCTGAGACGTGACATAGGTCAGCAGTGAACTGCATGAACTGCAGTCTAGTTGTCGTGTTTCCCGTGGTGAGTATTTGTCGTATGCAGAGTTCAAGGCAAAGATAAGGGGCTTGTGATCAGTGTAGACGGTGAAAGCGCGGCCTTCGATTGTGTGCCGGAAGTGACGAATCACTAGGCAAATGGCGAGCAGTTCTCTGCCAAACGTGCTGTAGCGGGATTCCGCTGGCTGCAGGCGCTTGGAGAAGAATCCAAGAGGTTGCCATTGCCCACCAACGTGTTGATGAAGAAGGGCTCCTAATGTGACGTCTGAGGCACCAGTCGTAATAGAAAGGGGTGCAGTCGATTAGGAATGAGCGAGGAGGGCTATGTTGGAGATAGCATCCTTGAGCTCGGCGAAGGCTGCCTGTGTTGTGTCAGGGAAAGCGAACTTACGTTCATTTCCTTTGAGCAAGTCAGTCAGTGGCTGCATGAGCTGAGCGCAGCGCGGAATAAAGCGTCGATAGTAGTTTACCAGACCACAAAATCGATGGAGGGGCTTGATCGAAATCGGAACTGGGAAGTCCTTGATTGCCTAGATCTTATCAGGAAGGACTTCAATGCCAGATGATGAAACGTGGTGGCCCAGGAATTTTACCGTTGATTTGCCCAGTTCGCACTTAGTCAGGTTGACTGTGACACCGTGTTGGGTCAAGCGCTAGAACAGAGTTCGAAGATGCTAGAGGTCCCTTGTTTCGATGAACTGGCTACTAAAATATCATCCAGGTAGGAATAGGCGAAGTCTAGGCCACGAGTGACATCGTGGATGAAGCTTTGGAAGGTTTGTGCAGCGTTGCACAGTTCAAATGGCACTTTTAAAAATGCAGACAAACCGAAAAAAGTGATAACTGCTGTTTTAGGAATGTCATTGTCTTCCACAGGTATCTGGTGATAGGCGCGAACCAGATCGATCTTGCTGAAGATCGTCTTACCTGTGAGGCATGCGGTAAGGTCATGCATGTGTGGGATGGGATACCTATCTGGGACGGTTAGGCGATTGAGTGCGCGGTAATCACCGCAAGGGCGCCAGTCACCAGATTTCTTGGGGACCATCTGCAGGAGCAAGGACCAAGGGCTGTCGGAAGGGCGGATTAATCCAAGTTCAAGTGTGTGCTCATACTCCGCCTTAGCTACCTTTAGTTTCTCAGGCGATAGTCAGCGTGGACGGCACGACACAAGTGGGCCGTTCGTCCGTATGTGGTGCGTGACTTGAGCTGTCACGGGCAAAGTTGCGTTCATTGGCTGAAGGAGCTTGGGATACTGAGAAAAGAGCTTAGCGTAGTCTGGCGAGGTCTGGGGAAATAGATAGACCGGGGATATAGATGGGACATAGGCGGTGATGCCACGTACACTGAGTTCTGTTGCAGAGACGATTATCATCTGGCGTTTCGCATCGACCAAGAGGTCGAAATACCTGAGAAATTCAATGCCGAGGATGGCAAATGGGACTGCAGCGACAGTGAATACCAAACGGAAATTGCGCCGAAAACCTAGGCCCAGGGTAAGCGACCGATGACCGTAGGTGGGTATTGGCGTGCCATTGGCGGCACTGATGCTTGTCGACAGAGAGGTGGTAGGCTCACCTGGCATAAGGAGAATGATGCTGACTTCGTCAAGGTATCAACTAAGAACTGGGTATCGGGGTCAAAATCCCTAATGTAGATGAGACGACTTTGAACTTTGCCGACACCGTTAGTCACCATTACGGGCCGGCCTGGAAGTTTCCCTGCTTGGCGGCGGAGAAACTGCATGGGTGCTGGCACTTGCGAGCTTTGTTACCAAAAGGCGTGTGGTAAAAGCAAAAGCCTGAATTGTTAGGCTTCGTGCGGCGAGTTAATGATTTAGAGCGGCTGCGCTGCTTACGATCTAGGGAGAGTTTCTCGACTTGGCGTTGTAATGACGCTAGTTGCGATGATAAAGCGTCGATTGCCGACGGCTCACTAGTCGCGTATTTCGCCGGGGCTGTGGCGGGGCTAAGTCTAGTGAAAGTCCTAGGTTTTTTTGCTGGCTGATGTCATTCGATGACACGGTCTGCTAGTTCTGCAACTGCTGCGAGAGGCAGAGCACTTCAAGGATGGCTTGTGCGTTTTCCGGGGGGCGTTGCATTCACATTTCGCGGAGGATACCTCGGTCTATACTAGAGGTGCCTAGGAACCGTTGCATCTGTCGCAACAAGGCTGAAGGTATCCTGTCCCCTACCTGCAGACCCCTAAACGGTTGTTGCAGTCGAACCTTGTCAGAGGGCGTGATTCGCTGAAGGATCGCTGCTTTAAAGTGTCATATTTCGCATAGGAGCGGGCAAACTATGATGTCCCTCACTTGGGAGGATAGACTTTGCAGAAGCTGGGACATAAGTTGATGATATTTAACATTATAAGGTGAAATTTCACAATTGTTAAAAGTGGATTCTAAATACGCAAGCCATAACGGCGGGTCATGCTCCCCAAAAGGCGGGGAGGCTAGCTCTACGACAATAACCACGTACGTAGATGGTTTATCATCAGGACTATTCATCGTGAGAAATAAAAAATATATGCAGCAAGTGAGAAAACAAAACCATGGCGAGTAATGGATCACAAAATCACTGAAACGAGCTCACCAGAATGAAAATGCAAAATGGCGGGAGGCGTGTTCCTGACAGGAGTTCACCAATTGTTAGGCGTATCCTGGGATACTAGTCGGTAAGCGATGACATGTGAGACGTGTCAAATACGACAGCATAGAAGTCGGAGGCGACTGAACCCAACGTATATTGTGAAGGCTATAAGAATAGGAAGCGACTCAGACAGAGCGAGAAACGTGCAGCGAGGTACTCACCAAAACGGTTTTGTGTCAACGAATGTGCAGTCAGTAAAACAAGTGGACGTTTCGAAGATTAAAACGACCGTAAAAGCCAATATTACAAAATACTGAAAGAGCTTTTTTTCCGGTACACCACAATGCAAATCATAGTTCTCGGGTACGAGCTTCACTAATTCTTATGACTAGTAGGATTTTAGCGAGTATTTTTGTTCGTCGCAATCAGCTGACAATTCAGATAAGTCAACTACCTATCCGGAAAAACACCAGACGGCCATTTCGCCCTATTGGGGCACGTCAGTGGTGCGCATCCTTCGGTCCTCTACGGAGGATCGAACCCATGACTGCTTGTGGCTCGTGCCAACTAGCCCGCAGCTTATGCAACTGCGCCATGGAGGACGGCGGCCGACCATCACGAATTGTTAGCTAAATGCGATATAGCCCGACCCATCCTCCACTGCCATGCAGGCACCTGCCATGCAGATGAGAGCGGTTGGCCTTCCGGTGTCAGGACTTCCCGGTTACTGCAGCTATGAATCGACATAGCAATATAGCTTATGACCGTTGACTTTACGATTGGCACCAAAAGTAACAGGTCATCTAGGATTCAACTTTTTCATGCAATGTAACGATTGCATCAGGTGGTTCTGAACTTTTTTGATATAAACGGACTTCAGATAAGGCGTAATCGCCGGAATCGGTCGGATTATATAGTAAACCTTGTCGGAGAGTTTGATAAGTTAGCCAACACTATTGGCCAAAAGCGAATGAAAGATCACAAGCTGTTGAGAAGTTCGTCCTTGATAGTGAAGGCAATACGTAGTCTTTAGTCAGTACAAATAGTAATCTCCTATGCACGCAGCATAAACCTTACCTGGGTTTGTGCACACTCGCAACTCATAGAATTCCTTGGTAACAATCGCCAGTTGACGTACTGATTCTGCCTACTCCAGCACTTATATTCTAACGAGTATTAATGAAAGAACCTCCGGTTACCACCGCTGCATCAAACACTTGAGGACAAAAGTCGAGCATACATGTGATTGCCAAACAAGTATGCCCGAAACTTTTAATGTTATACGAAACGAAGCCCAGGTGTAAAATGTTCGCCGTTCCACATCTCAAAGCAATGTTCACATTTAATCGCTCCCCAGTGCAATAATTCTCATAGGTTTTATGGTGTCGCGCCGTACGGCTGCACTCGAACACAGTTCGCGCTTCAACCACTGTGGCCATTCCAATTGTCCTCATTCATTCTTGTGGGTGCGCTCGTTCGAACCAGTTCGACGAGTGGTACTCAGGGCTTTCCGTCTTTTGGATCTAACTTGTGTGCAACAGAAGCTTGCTCCAGTTCCCAGTTTTGGCGTATGCTTTGTCAAATGTTACGTGTCCATTTACATCAATTCTGAGCATTTCGAAAAAAAATTTGGTATCATTCGGGAGATGGAGCTGATCACACTCAAACGACCATGCAGCTATCCATGCACGGTGTAGCATAACAACGTTGCGGGACATTTTGCGCCCTTCATTTGCTACACGTGTAGTCCTAGACACTCAGGGACGCATGTCCGCATTCGGCTTACAATATCACCTAATGCTACCCGATCAATAAACTCCGCCGCTTCGTGTTGTTGTGTACGTATGAGCGCGAGACAACCGATCGCCGGTAGTCTGTGCGCCTCCACGAGTGAGACAGCCACTTGTCGCGGCTGATCGACCTTGAGGCGGGAACAATCAAGTTATGGTCCAGGGTTGAACTAACTGTCAACAAGTATACGTGACCTGATGGGCGCAAGTAACCCGCCCACCGTGCCTGTAGGCGCCCGTGGAACGTGCAATAATAATAATAATAGTAATAATTATAATGGGGCTTTATATGGAAACTGCTCAAGCTATTTCAATGTCAAACGTAAGTTTAGGCTGATCAACGGTAGGTCAGATCCATTTTGTTTCTGCGCGAATTGTAGTATCGTCACATTAGGCCGTAATTGCACGGTCTCAGAAGTTTGTTAGGCTAGCAGAAGTGGTGGTGCAAATTTTGGGTACAAAAATACCTTCAATGGGAACAAGCATAGCAGAATATTGCAAGCAAATTCAACAACATCTGACGTTACACAACAAAGTGACTCCTGCAAGCACCGCCAATGCACCAGATCGCACAAGCGGTCCCGAACACCTCACCCCTAGCCCGTTTGCAACATTTTCTCCCAAACCCACTTCCTCTCACGATGCTTTGCCAAAATGCAAGAAACAAACCAACTCAGTGGCAACTGAGCTGAAGATTTCACCCAACAGCACTCAAAAAGCAGCAGCGTTTGTTTCTTTTACCCATCCAAGATCAATGTGAAGAGCAACGCTGCAATGGTACGTAGCAAATCACCCGGTCCCCCAACCACAACCCATACACGCATGAAAGACACTTAGAAGTAATGAGATGCACTATCTATTAGACGTCCCAAGTTTCGGAGTCAACATCTCTAATTCGTTGAAAAGAAGGCACATGGTGACATGAAGCAATGGAACACCATAAGCTCGGTCTTTTGACAATAACCTCCAACTTGCCGACGATCAGGCGCCAGCGGAATTCCAAAAATTACTCTGAAATCGGGCTTCGTCGGGTTGTGTTAAAGTCTGTCGATGACGTGGAAGCGGTGTCACTTTCGACTGCTCGTCTCCATAACGGATCATGTTTGGTCTGCGCCTATCCAGACGTTCTATAGGGCGAGCGCAAGCCAGCGAAGCAGAGCTTAGAAGAGTTCCGCCTAAACACTTCAGTCAGAACCGTTTTTGTTCACGGTGTCCCTAGTCTCATGAGCACGATACACCCGAATCCGTGCTTCCCGACCAGGAGCATTGGCGCTAAATTCGTGAGACCGTGCTCTAGGATGATGTTGTGACCACTTCGCTTTCAAGGCTCCCAAGATCAGAAAGCTACAAAAGGTGCGGCTTAAGGACGATTAACTTTGTGCTACAAATTAGGCAGATTGCACTTAGGCTATTGGAGCGATAGCAGTCACATCGGAACAGAGTGGCAACGGAACTCCGGCTCAAACCGGTGAGCGAAAATGTCATCTGATTTAAATCACCGTCTCAGTAGGCAAACGAAAGGGATCCTATCCGAGATTCACACTAGCAACAGTACTGAAAGAAATGTGGGTCGACTTGTTCAATCCTGTATCAACCCTGCATGCGTGATGCAACCTAAGTTTCGAGATGTGCTCCAAACAAAAGAAATGGATCTACAATTATGGCAGTCTTATCTCTGAAGCCAATACAATCAGGTCAGTGAATCTGTTGACGAACTGGAACCAAGCGACTTCCGGAGGCTCTTCGGCAAGGAACGACCAATTTGTGGCGCTGAAGAGCTGGGCTAATCGATGGTAGCTTGTGATGATTCGCACATCATTCGCATTCCGATATTCCGCATAGCAGACGAAGTTGAAACTGATCACTGCGACCCAACGGGTAGGCTAAAACGAACACATCAATCATAGGCTCCTGGTTGCTAAGCACAAACTCCAGCACAGATGGTCTGTTATCAGTTATGAACCGAGTGGACAAAGTGATGTGCCTGTAAAGAGGAACCATGGTTATGAGAACTTGTAGATCGGCTTTGAACTGTTCTCCGATCGTGGCGGGAGTTTCCAAACAATGTACGTTGCAATCACCCATGATGAGCATGAGAGTGCACTTTCGCTGTAAACTGCGTCTTAAAACAGCCGCTAGGTGGCAATCGGTTTCGGGTGTAGATTTAGGGGGCGGTACACCAAGACAATAAGGCAAGCGTCTCCACCATTTAACTGCAAGCGACAACAAAGTGAGTCTGGGAACTGCGAGGCTGAATCCTCCATGGCTTCGTACTGTAAGTTGTTTCGGTAATGCAGGACTACCCCTCCTCCTTTTGTGAGCCTGTCGTTCCGAATCAGCGACATGCCCGGTAGCGGAATTTCAGCGTCTGTCATTCCCGTGTGCAACCACATCTCGGTGGTACCAATGACATCATATGACCCGGAAGCTTAACGATTTTTCAGTCCGGCCAGTCTAGTTAAAAGACCCTGAGCATTAGTATACAAGCAGGCCAGTTTCTCGGTCTCTAAGAGCCCACAGAGAGCTAAAGGGTTCAAGAGTGGGAGAATGCTGACCTCCTATCGGTCGGCAGATACACGTTTTTTGATGGGATAATGATACCACGTCTGAAATTTGATTGGGCCATGGTGCGTCTCAATATTCGTCTAAACCCACCTCAGAGTTAAATAAAGTAGCATTCAAGTTAAGCTTCTGTATCACCGTCGGTACGTTTGCTGCTTTAGGTGATTTAATAGTTAGACTTTGCAGAGTTTCTACGACCTTTAACCGAAGGGTAGAAGACTACCGATTTCTCCGCCACCAATCCAAAACCTCCGTTGCTTTGACTGAACCACAAGTTTTAGGATTCTCCGCTCGCATCCTCTTTAATTTGGTGGGAGAGGTAACCTGGTGGGCGATAGCGTTACAAGGTTATCCAAACCAACTTTTTCATGAACAGGCACTGTTCTAAATCGTGATTCCCGGTCTCATTAAAATTTTAGAAGCATGTTCTGGCACGCTGTGTATGAAGATTGTGTTTAGGCGGTCTTGCTTGCTGTGTCCCTCTTCGGTGTTTCATTTTGATTGTCGCGCGCTCCAAGGGACATCAGGATAGATGCGTATCCCACAGGATCCGTGTCTTAGCGCGCTTGCGGAGAGCAAAACGTTTTCTACGTCGGTGGAGGATTCTAGTGTTACTCGGATAAGTCTGGGTTCTCCATAGTGTGGCGAGTTCGGATGACGAGTAATTCGTAATAGATTTTTGTGCTTGGCTTTGACACTCATCACCAAGCACCATGATTTCCACTGGTCTTGGGCGTCCGTTAACTTACGCTGCAATGTAATGGCGGTAGGTTCAGGTACATTTGAGCATAGAGCAGTCCGGGCACTATTGTTGGATCCCTATTTTTGTTGAGATACAGGGTAGGGTAATCGTTTGTCCTGACCTTCTGAAATATTGATTGCACAATGTTTGTCCTTTTATTCACGTTAACGGTGTTTACAATAGAAGTGGCCGCAACGGTGGCCCGCAGGCTGACCTTTGCAGCAATTTCTGCATATGTAACTGATGTTCCCGGGCCTTTGTCTCGACAAGAGACATTTGGGCTACAGGTACCCAGGGTTGGTGTCCGGCTGCTTCATGCCTGTTAATGCTATATGTCATGTCTAGTGTAATTTGCTTAACCAGAAGTTTCGAGTGGTGCCTGATTTTCGCTGCCATGAGTACTGTTCGACTCTCGTAGGTACGGTCAGTTTTCGCCTGGCGGTGCATCAAACGCAGAGAAGACAACGAAGATAGGGACATGGCTGATTGCGGTTCAGGGGAAGAGGATTGTGCATCACTCCGTTGCTTAGAAGCCGCTAGGCTAACCTAGCGCATACTTGCTCCCATTGAAGTAAGCTTACCGTTAATCCTCTGCTCGGTTTCTGCAGTTAACCGGTAGCACTTCTGGACTAGGATAAGCAAGCACTTAACGAGTGGGATGGTCGAGCACGCAGTACAGAACCAAAGCGCATCTTGTGAGCTATTTCGCTCTCGCACATGGTATTGGGACACGTTCGCACATTTCGGATGATACCATTCCAACAGTGTGAGCAAGCCAAAGGTATTTTAACCAATCGATGACATTCTCCTAACCAGCAAATGCCTTTTGCTTGGAGCCTTTTCGGATTCGCATTTCTGCCATTCAACGTTATATCGTTACCTGACCCAGTGGGTTGGTTGGCGTCCTGTACTTTTCCAGCTTTGAGGGCGGCACACACCGGTCAGGCAAGAGTTGTGGTTGTAAAGTCAAAATGAGCGGTTGGGGTAGTCGCGCGGTTCGTGTGATGGGCTATGGAGGCGCACTGACTTAAAGGTCCAAAGGAATGGTGAGTGACTGGAAACTACCAACTGAACCTGAACGCAGCGCCGAACACAGATTGAGAGATCACGAATGCTCTCACACCTACGTTGAGAAATGCCGGATTGGGATAAGCATGGGCTTGTTGGACTGCCTCGAGAATTCTGTAACGAATGGTGTCACACAGAAAGGCAATCGGCTCAACGTGATTATGTTATATGCTTGCGCTTAATCACTAATGTCAGTGAGAACGATTAGTGATGGCACGGACTTTAATCGTAGAAGATAATATCACGTATGATGGATCACGGTGTAGGGCTGGTAAAACCGGTTCCAATGAGCGTAAAGTGACAACGCTGCGAGGAGATGGAGAGAAGATAGAGATGAATAAACCAATTGAACCAGGAGCACGCACGTCACTGCGTGCGTGGGTGACCTGATTCATATTCACCGATGTTTTAGAGCCGTTTGTCTCTCAGATCCAATGGCGAATGCTTGGTGGCAGTCGAGATTACCTTCGTCGTCCGCTCCAGTGATGGGTTCTCATAATATCAGCACTGGTAAAAGTTTATTCCCAACATACAGCCACGTTCTTTTCTGCGTCAATTTCAACGTGCACGACCTGGAATCTTCGGCGTTCCCCGCAGCGAAATATTCAGAGACGAACTTTTAGACCTTATTTCGAATATTCTACCCTACAATCACATCACATCACCTACCAGGTGTAGAGCTGATAACAAACTGCTTGTCGCGTACGGCTGGCACAAAATCGGGGCTCCGACGTTCGTTGTGTCTCCCATGTGTAGTCGCTGCTAATCGTGGATTATTATACACCGTTCGGTTCATCGTGGCGTGTTACATCCACGGCTGTAAAAATTTGCGAGGAAACATAACGTTTTTGTGGAAACTGTGTAGAAAATTTTCAACTAACCATCGAACACATTCAAAGTAAGGTGCATAAGTTTAACACTTTGAAACCGACAACTGGAAGTTCACTCTATTAATCCTGCACATATTTCATTCGGTTGCTCTACAAGGCAGACATTGGAAAAATTGCAAACTACCCATACGGTCATCTATGCATTGTTTTTAATCCGATTGAGATCAAGTTTGTTTGAAACCCATCCAAATCTCGCATTCACCGAGACCAGATTGGTAGGTACACGTGCAGAGCTTATGTGTCCACTCGTGATTCATCACGTCGTCGACACTGGACTTTGTGGCTTCATGGTACATGCGATCTGAAAACACCGCCGGACACATGTGTCGGGCAAATACAGAACAGGCATCCGTTCAAACATCGTGTCTGAACACGCCAAACGAACTCCGAGTTGTGCTTCACGAAGGATCGTTTAACTCGTCAGTCACGTAAAGGTAACTGATTACCCATTCATATCGTGTAAGTATACATTGGACACGAACGAACACTTATAACAGAAATCGGATGTTAAGAAAAAGACGGCGCAGAAAGCAAACGGCTGCTGCTGCCCAACCAATCAGAACCATACGCCCTTTACTTTTCATTCTTTCCATTGAAGCACCATCCAAGTAGCTAGACATTATTGTATAGACCTTAGCTTTTCGACCTGTTACCCAACTCTTTCGCCTGCAGTTTATGGTCTACAAACGCTGGACCAGTTATTGATCTAAGCCCATTTGACTCATTTCCATTATGCCTGTCGGATCCACAAGAGATTGGGCTACCACCCGTGAAAACACGGAAACAGCTCAATAAATCAACGGAGGCAAAACTATGCACAGCAGGCCCGCCGGCTCAACTTACTAACCTACTTACTATCCAAGATGATCTTACCCAGCTTAAGATCAAAATTGCGTTGACTGATAGCTCTCTATCAGTCCTCAGCGCACTAGAACCTATAACTGCCTTAATAAAAATGATGACGAGTCCTAAAGTCGAGCGCTTGTTACCCGCAAGTGCGCTTATCGACTAGACCGTCGCAGAGGTAGTCAGCAGAATGCGTCGCTTTAACAACGCAGTGGCCTTCAACGCCCCCCGATAATAATCGGCACGATGCCTTACGGAATCTCCTACATAAGGCTGGGAATATGTTTAGCACAGAATGTAGTTGCATAAGGCTTAGAAAGAAAATTTAACGCCACTCGTGTCCAGTCCTACTCAACTTCCACAGATAATTAGTAACCAGTGAGTTTATGAACAAACGTGATGAAATTGTTGATGACATTATTTTCAGAACCTCACAATAATTGTTGATAAAACGCCTTTATAAAGAGTACTCTCGCAGACCGCCTGACACTATTCAGAGGCGACACACTGCCCCCGCCCCAGTGTTTCCACATCTACAGCATCTACTGGACTCATCTCCAGCTGCATAACCGACACACCTGTTTAAGGAGCCACCCCTAGCCAATCTACCAGCATAATAAATCTCCCTGACTCTCGGACAATGATGACAGATGAGGCAAATAGCCTAGAACTTCCGATTTCTGAAAGCATGCGCAGTCACTGCCTTGAGACTGAGAAATCTCAATCAAGCGAAAGTTAAGTAAAGCGATTTCAGAACACCGGCAATCCTGACGCTGATTAAGACAATCCGGCCATATTACTCTCCACCCAGATGGACCGTCAGGGAAACAATCGACCCTATGAAATTAATACGGGTCTTACAAACAAAGTTATTAACTGGGGTCCATGACCCGGGGCCCAGAAAGTACACATCACCTGCTTATGGGTTCTACCGTACACACACCCATAAACCTGAATCAGCAGATCTTCAGGAACTTTATACTCCCCATAAGCTTACAGGCACGCTCTCGAGGTCTTGGGATTTCTCCATATGGCCAACTTCAGCAAAAGCGCTCACTAATAATAATAGGCACCCCACACAGCCCAAGTTCCACTGAGCAATCTACACTGGAAACGATGAGAAAAATCTCTCACTTATCTAACGTATTCTTCAGTAGATTGTTGTCTCGACCCCATGTTTCCACCTGTCTAAAGGCGACTACTGCCTGCATTCTGGGTGAAGCTTTTAAACCTACAGATCCCCCCGAAATATCCCTCCAGCCCACAGACTCAAAAGACAAAATAAACCGTCATTATTGAAAGACCCGGGAGGGAACTCAATTTTATCCCACCCCACCAAGCCTTGTGTTTTCATGAAGGTGTTCAAAGCAATTCAGACCTCAATTCAGACCTAGTCCTTACTATCAAGCACCTCGGGTGGTGCCGACTAATGTCCTAAAATAGGTCCAAAGCTTCCTATTAGTTCGAATGATCTTTGCCAGTCGCGGCTACTTCTACACCAGCTCATAAATTTCCAAGTCCCGTATCCCCTTGCTGTCGCCTGCCGACAATCGACCAACTCTTACTCTGTTGACAATCGGTTTGAAAACTTGAAAACGAGTACTTCACCGATGTCAAATATTTTCATCATCTGCCCAACATTATCAATAAGTTTCAGCCTTGTCCCCAGCTACCCCTGTCCTTGTCACTCAAATAGTAATTCTCCATCGCCAGAAATTTAGTCCAACGTATTCAAGCAGTGGACGCGCCTACCTACGCAGACACAATGAATCAAATCACTCTTCAATGACCGTTCACTTTGTATTAAGATGCACACTCTGCCTTCCATGGTATCATTCTTTGAACCAGACTTCATCTTAGTGACAGACATGGTTTATCAACAATACTCCTCAATTTTGCTTCCCCATTGACCGGCACAGCAATTTCTTGCCTGTCGGACCTCAGTACCTGGAGGTGGTTGCATTATACCTGTATCCGATAAATTCCAAATAGCACTGCTAAGCATTCCCCTTAAAGACCAACGTTGACACCATAGTTGGGTCACATCAGAAAGTACTTCGATCATTTTGGGTTGTACTTACTCCCATCCGGGTCCCATTGCGGACGATCTAAAAATGGTGCATTTATTTTGCAACTTAGCGGAACTACATGTCAACTACAAAGTACTTGATGGGGACTATACTATACCCGATGTTGAATGGACATCGTATACCGCGCCTGCTAAAAATTCGAGCCTATTGTCTTCCTTACACATACACGGATGGACACATGCCCATTCCCCAACAGGGGTAACCACATCCTTGATTTGTTCATTAGGCCTATCCACAGCCTGTGTCGTTGTCCTAGACAAATTCCCCGGCAGAGACCCCAAGATGGTCCAACTATCCATCGACAGACCATACTCTGATCCTATCACTACTCATTCTGTAGTCATATACAGACCATGCAACTTTTTACACTTAGAATCGTTTTCGACCCTTCTGAGATTTTTGCACTGGGACACCATCCTGACGAATGACGCACAAGTGGCTGCTGATGAATTTTACAGGAATGTTGAAAGTTGTCTGAATGCCACCCTTCCATTGGGGTATCGGCGCTTTCCCGGTATAGCAAAATCCATCACCAACCCCGATAAATTTGCCAATAAACTCATGGAACTACGCAGTCGTTATTTGAAAATGAAGGACTTCTCGCTAGCATTGTAACAACAGGTCATTGCTGAACTCGAACAACGTAAACAAAAAAGGCGCATGACTGGAGAAAGGAATGCACTCAGCAGCAATGATAAAAACCACGAACATATCGTTGTTGAAAAGCAGAAACGAAAGCAGAGAAACCCCCTCAATTTTGATTTGTGGCAACCGAATATCAAGCAATCCAACTCACATAAGCAAAGCTTTTAACAACTAGTTTATCTCCACCTTTAACACCACTACTGAGCTTCTTGTACAAATTCTCCCCATGCTTACTGACGATAAGCTCTGTAAAGTAGAATACGAACTCCTTGACAGTAATCGGCTAATTTCATCCACTAAACTATCTTGGTATGCTGGATTCGACGATTTACCGCCAACCTTGATGAAAAATGGGGGCCCGATATCCCAATACTACTTCTGAATCATTTTTCTCTATCTATGAAGGCAGGTATTGTGCCAACACAGTGGAAGCATGCCGTAGTTACCCCACGATACAAATCAGGCTCCGCGCACGAAACGAAGAAATACCGTCCAATAAGCCACACTTCCATCCTCCCTAAGTCTAAGACTTAAATTTTTGATGACGCGAAATCTTATCAACCCCTCCCAACACGGCTTCCTATGCTCACGGTCTTGCATAACATGTCAGATGGACTTTACAATCTTCTGATTAGTTCGCTTGATTGCGATTCATCAGCGTTCGATCGCATCCCTCACGCTTCTCTCTTATCCAAATTAAATACACATGGCATCGGCAACCCTCTGCCGTAATGATTCAACTCGTACCTCACGAAAAGAACACAATTTGTCCGTAGTAATAAGCCCGCCACCAGTGTCATGATACAAAGCAGTGTTCTGGGCCCTTTATTAATCGTACTATATTGGAATGACGTTACTGACGTCTTTTCTTTGGCAAAACTTTGCTATTTGACGATAATATAAAGATTATTTACACGTTTAACCCCACTGATATTTTAAATGCAATCCAACGTGAATTCCATACGCTTGATTCATTGTGTTTTAAATTGAAAAAGTTCATTCGCCGTTGACAAATGCCAGGTGGTAACCTACAGATGTGAAATTACACCGGGTTTTCTTACTGTTGACGGCAAGCCATTGTCTCAATGCCATACCATCCGTGACTTAGGGATACATTACTCGAACACCCCAAACTTCGCTCAGCACGCCGGACGTATTGCCGCTCATGCTCGTCGGAGCATCGGGCTTCTGTTCAACACTATAAAAGAATCATTTAATGTCATATACAACATATATAAACACGTCCATTATCAGACTATGGCTCCGTAATATATTTCAATTCCAGAGTGACCGTATAACATTATAAGGAGTGCAACGGTGATTTACCAAACGTCTCATGGGCTATTCCTCTACATTATCCAATATGAACCGATATCATGCCTTACGACTTGATCCATTATGGCTGCGCCGGATGCAACCTAACATTTTTGATACCTTAAACAGAAAAATAAGTTCATCAAATCCGACACTGCAACTAAAAGCACTGGTAACATATCGAACTATGAACAACAAGTAGTATTGAAAAGATCGCGAACTAAGCAGTTTGACAACCTTTTCCTTAATTGATACCACGGGTTTCCTAGTGAAATGCGTCAGGGATACAATTTCGAAGGGCATTACGTATATTTCATCGTTGGAAAAGCTGAGAACGATTATGACAAATAAATGATTTTATGAAATTGGAGTGAGGTGGGTATGATTTAATTGCCCTCTCCACTCTTTTTCACCCGAGCCCATTGATTCAGTCACGGGTAACAGACATTATGAGACTTTCCGCATGACGTTACCTCTGAGCTTATCAAGACGAAAACTTATCGCACTTTTGTCTATTTTCTTTCGTTGCATTAGTCCTACACCGTTAATTATCTTCCATTCCTTTCTGGAGGTCACACGCAATGGATACGCTGCAGTTTTCCGTACTCCGCAAAACCCATCTCGACTACAATTCCCGTCCTTTTCGATTGGCTTCACGCGATGGAACCAACTGAAAATCCTTCAGGAACGGCACTGAGTATATATACTTCGAACGCATTGCGGAAAACAAACGCTCACTTATTTATTTACTTACCCGCTTTGATTGATTGTAGAAACCGACAAAGACAACTGCCAGATCACATATTATTCTAGAGAACCATTTAGCATTCACTCAGTGTAGTTTTAATTCTATACCATTATTTTTCTCCTCTCTCCATGGTTGGTCACGACTGGGCCGATCTTCTGAGGTGATGGATTGAAGCTTTCAAGATAAATAATTATACGCAAGCAAGGCGAATTTCCACAAACCCATTGGGGAGCAAGAAAGGTGTTGGATCCAAAAAGATAAGTCCATCTGTTAACGGCTTAACATATAACAGCGGCTATAAAACAAGAATCTTCATGATAGTGGCCTATTGCTTACAACAGCCGCCAAGAACTCAGTCAAGATAATGACGGTTCACTTGCCCTTATTCCACATTAGCACATGAGGCGCGGAGGTAAGCTTTCGAGGGAATACCCCGCATGGAAGCAGGTCTTCAGGAGACGGTTCCACGGATGGTCGTATTACATTATTTGAACTGCTTGCTATGCCTACATTGATTCCAACGTTCCATTTTTATAAATAAATAAATTCTTTATTCTTGTGCAATGCGAGACACGAAAAATAATTAAACACCGCAAAACTTCCCTGGGACCTACATTATGAAACTGAAAAATTGCTCCGCCACCCGAATATGTTGTACATAATGGTCAGACAACGCATCTGATCGGCATCTCGCACGGTCGAGAAATATACAAATTATTTACTATCGCAAATACAGTTAAGAAGGATGATGCACGGAGTGTTAACTACAGAGTCAGGTCTGTCCATGTTGGAATTGTACAGCAGCCTTCTGACTTAGTGCAATGCCATTAGCGCAGACACGTAAGAGCACTGCGCTCCAGTACTGAGTTGTAGACAGTTACACTCGCGACAAAATTCGCTGGTTTTGTGTCCCCCCAGCCAATGGTGACGTGGTTTCGACAAACCTTCACATGTATCTATGATGGCAATTCGGTGCATTACTTGTACCAAATTCCGAGCATCCTTTTGATCATTTTATTTGGGGTAGAGCAGGAACTTTCAGCACCTTTGGACCACATCTTTTGTGGTTGGATGATATGGGTGACCTGAACGTTGAGTTGGCAATCACATTGTGGAGAGATAGGGCATTGCGGATGTAGCGCCACGCTTCCAAGTCGTGAGCTTGGGACCCGTGAGGAGACTGGATTTCGGGAAACCATGGACAAAATTGGTCACACTTCGTTTTGCTTTCTTCGCTGACGCTCATTCCAGGGAATATACGAACGTCGCAAGATGAATCACGAGTATGAGCTGACGAGAAGGCGGTCTCCGCATCGTCACCCGAATGACATGCTATCTGAAGTAACTTTGGTCCACCATAGTGAACTGAGTTTGGGTGGTGGACAATGCGAAATAAATTGCCCGTTTGACCTAGATTCCCGGTAGTTTGTCTTTGAATGAAACACGTTAAAGCAGATTATCTTCATCGAATTCTACGTCTTCCTGACGTTCACAACTTTGAACAAGAACATGGTTCCTTCTTCTGGCGGCGTGGTAGGCAGCCTTCTCGGAGGTACACTGGTATTCATGTCATTCGCTTTGGGGTAGTTGTAGACGTGACCCTATAATTTCGCTTTGGGTCTGTATGCAGCGACGACTGATGCTTATGTTCTCAGGCTTTTGGTAATTAGAGAAAACGAATGCAATGGAGTCTCATGTGACATACACACTATCGGGAAAGATCACTCCCTGAAAGATCGGAGTCGCCGGGATTGTCAGACTTTGGTTGCCCGCCTATTTGCTAGTTCACATGCTTAGGGTAGCTGGCTCTACGCCTTTTGTTACTCTATTATAGGGCGGATGGTAATTTTAGACATCGGAAGTCGAGTTTTGCCGCAGATAGTTTGAATGTGGCCGCAAGATAAGCTGCCGCATACTACACAGTCGCTATCAACCTGTCACATTTCTGTCCCAGTAAGGCAATACACCCAACGAGAGGTTTGATCAAACATTGTGCATAAGAGATTGGAGTCTGGTGTGCAGTGTCGTTCTTTCACTTTCGCTACACTGAAACTTACGCACTAAGGATGAAATTGCTACTGCATGTTATTCCGATGCCAATACTCTTGAAGCACGATTTCGAACCGCAAAGTACATGTATCTGCGGCTGACTGAATCATGTAAACCGTGTTCGCCTTGTTGCGAACCGTGCAGAAGTCAAGCGTAGTTAAAGCGCGATCGCTTTATGGTTATCAGCATTCAGCGCGCTGAGTGTGTCGGGACAGGCACACAATGTCAGTCAATAAGGTTCTATGGATGGGACCACAGTGCAAAAAGCGGACGGAAGTCAACATATCAGCTTTATGATGTAGGCGGCAGGAGCTAGGCTATCGATCGAGTCGGGCTTCGACTTGACGAAAAGTTGAGTATTGACGAGCGTCGTTGAATTCACGTTAGTTTGGGGAGTGGTAGAATGATCGCTTGTAAACAAACTGCAGGTACCAAGTGGAGCGTCGGATTCTTGTCGTACAGAAATCGTTGGACCACACTAAAAGCCCTCTCACAAATGATGGCAAGAAGAATGACATGCACTCTAAAAACGAGATTGATGTGTGAGCGAGTTTCAACGGAATTCCTGCTGTTACAGATGCGACAATGGTGCGCGCTTGACAATCGTGTTAGGGTAGATACCCTGAACATATATATATATATATATATATATATATATATATATAAACACTTGAGCAATGGTACAAATAGCAGAGTGCCACAACGTATGGACAAATACAACCATAATGAAAGAATAGGAGGGATTATAGAAGTGTAGAATAGCAGTTACGGGGCAGTGTCACAATAGATTCGCCATTGCTCATGATCTCTTGACATGTCCGACAGGGTTTCCAGCCGTGTGCTTGTGATCCTTGCGCCCCCAACCAGGGACTCGACAACGCTAGACCGCGTCCAAATGTGATTTCAGCGCCTTCATACTATTGGCCTGACTCCTTCGCTGACCATCTTGTCTTGGATTCCAGCCGACTTCTGTGCGCGCAAAGAGTGTACGATGAGGTAAACGCTCAGTACGCATGTGAAGCACGCGCCCAAGCCACCGAAGCATTTGCAGTGAAAGTATGCGGCTCAGCGGTTGGCAGTATGTCTAAACTGCAAATCCTTCGGTGAACATCCCAATTGTACAAGGACTTCAAGGGAGCGAAAGATATTTCATACTGGGTGACAGACATTTCCAACCTGCACAGGATATTTTGGGCGGTCTGTGAGGAGTTGCAGATTACAGCGATGTCATCTGCATACTCTATATTCCGAAGTCGGTCTCCCGGAAACAGCTCAACGCCGTTGGGTCCGCAGTTCTCCAGGATTCATCTATAGAGGAATTGAACAAGAAGGGTGATGCTGGGCAGCATTGTCTCACGCCAGCGTGATACTAATGGGGGAGTGTTCGCTATAAACACGTACTCGGCCCGAGAGTAGATGGCTTGAAGAATGCTGACGTACTTCGCAGACACTCCCCTTGCCAATAGACAGCTCGGTCAACTGAGTCTAACGCAGCTCGTATGTCTAAGAAGAAAACGATCGTTCGCCGACGCTCGAGTAGTTGGCGGAAAATAAAGATGTGGTCGATACAACTCCAGCGAAAATGGAACCCCGCTTGCTCTTCGCGTAGCAGGATGAGCCTCCTTAAAAGCAGGGCGGCGAGCACTTTAAATACAAATCAGAGGGGACTAATCCCTTTGTGGCTAGCATAGCCTGACCGCGCACCCTTTTTGAAGACGCGTACAATATCTGCTGGATTCCAATCAGACGGGATTGTTTCGGTGGTCAAAACCTCTCGGAGGAATTAACTCGCGAACAAGTGATGGAGTTCGTCTGGGCTTGGGGCTTTGTAAAGCTTTAGGAGGCATAGCTCGTGAGCAACCTCAGCCTCAGATGATGGTAAAGCATCTACACACCAGATTCATGAGTGAGAACACATTGGTGCTACTGGCCAGTTAAACTGCTCTTTAAAATGTTCGGCCCAACGATCAAGTCGGTGTTTTTGACAGTGGACTGACTCGCCGTTGGTGTCGCATAAAACTTCATTTACACTCGGCCTTTTGCCGCTAGTAGAGCAGATTAGGCGGAAAACTCTCGGAAATTCCCCGAACTCGCAGCCTGCTCCATAGAACCTGAATAGCACTGGTGAACCGGAGTTGCATACGTATAAGATCAGTAAAGTGCGTCTGGGCAAATAAAGAGAGAGGAGCGTCGAATCAGTGCGACATAAACAACTGAGGAGTAATTCAAAGTAGAGAGGAAGTCATGATTTCAAGACATAACTAATGTGGAAATTGAGTGGGATGGATGTTTCGTTGCAGCTAGAAACAGCCGGAGAGCTACCATAAATCTAGGAAAATTCTAGACGGCCGTTTCGTTCTATCGAGACTCAACAGTGGCGCGAACCCGCCAGAATGTATCGGACCCAAACCCATGATCATACTCCTACCAACCAGCGACTTATGCCACCGGACCATGGGTGACGGCGGCGCAACGCAATGACTGATTTCTATCTGCGATATAATGCGGCTCAATCTCCAATGCCATGCATGTGAAGAACGTGCAGAGGGGAGGGCTTGCTCCCAGAACTAAGAATAAGCGTAAAAGTTAAACCACAACCGTGCTTTAAAGATTTGTGAACGTGAAAGTGCGAAGTTGAGACAATCATCTTCATAACTATAACCAAATAGAGAACAGGCTGATGAGAAATATGTAGCACGGGGAAATTTTGGGTCCAGCGTGAAAACGTAAACAAATAACGCGAGAAAAAGAGCGGGATGAGTTAAACTGGTTGCGGTAAGCAATCAAATTTCGTATTTTTTATATTCCATCCCGTCTGGTGGCTTCATTTCAACCCTTCCTTTGCCAACTTCATTCCAATTGGTGCTTAGTACAGTTCCCGCAGATTCCGTCTAGAAAAAAAAACAACGTGAGATGGTGAAAGCACTGCCACCAGGCAACATGGACCAAATAATTCCACAAACGGAGACCACGAAATTCAGGATGAATGTAGGTGACCTATGTAAATGCAAGGAATTACAGCACACCCGCAGTTTACCTCATTTGATTATATTCATGGGCATTATAAAGGGAATTTCCTGTTTCGCATTTGGCTGCATTCATTTGCACAGCTCCAAAGCTGGGTAATCGGGAGCTGACTGGACATCTGTAAACAGCCCGTTTGGCAACATCAACTGAAATCAATATATATATATATATATATATATATATATATATATATATATATATATATATATAATAAACGATCTGTGGTACAGATATTGTGCCATCGGAATCATGGCTGAATAGGAAAACAATATGAATAATAAGAAAAGAGCAACAACAAATGCTTTTTTGTCTATTTTACCACTCACAGCTTTTGACATTTTATTCAGTTTGTTCTTTTTTTAGAGCGAGGGAGAAGGGACACCGCAACAAACCGATGCACACGTCCGCCATTGACATCGATCTTGAGCCATGGCTTCCAAGGTCTTCAACTAGCAAGTATCCGCATCTCTCGGACCCCAACCAGGTAGTCGACCACAACCGGCCGAGGCCAACTGTTTCGTCAACTTTTTCATGCGGCTTCTCCATGTTGTAGGCTGTCCACCAGACCGTCTCTTCCATCCCTGTCCAGCAAGTGCAAACAACGCACGACGGGGTAACACTGGACAGGCATGCGCAATACGTGTCCCAACCACCGCAGTTGATGCAGTGAGATGAGCTCCTCGAGGGAGTGGCTTCCACGTCCCAAGACACGCTGTCTAACTTCCACATTGCTTACGAGGTGCTGCCACCACACACGGGCAATGGACCGCAGACAGCGGTGCTTGAAGACGGATAGCCCGCGCAAGTCATGTTATAGCCTGCGCAAATCATCTTAACTGAAACCAGTGCAACACACTACTTACTTGTCTATGCAGTTTACGCTTCTACCGACTGAGGTTCTGATGCCGCCAAGGTCACCCTCTACCCAGAAATTCAGCACATGTATTGCGCGATTACCAGCTCAGAAATAGTTTGATTGTAGTGAAGAGACCTAAACAGGTAGGTCATCTGAGATCCTCAAATGTTCAGCTAGATGGCCTAATTGGCATCATTCTGGCCGCAACGAAAATGACGAGCGTGTACCACAACTGTGCATCGTCTTGTAGACGCATGAGCTTCGGGAAGATGGCACCGGTCTGCACCGTGTTGTCCTCCGATACTAAGTCAACGAATGATGTGGTTAAATCACATCGACATAAGTGTAGGGTGATGCGGTCTCATCTTAGAATGCTTGAACGGGCGTCCACAATGATTAGACCACAGGATGCTATCAATTTTCCGCGGTGTATCAAACGTTTTCATTGATTTCCAATTAAGATGACGCAGCGTTCGGTCAGACCCACCCACTCGGATGCCTTACATAACGAAAGTTCGTATTATGCATCAATGGAATAGACTTGTCGTTCCAGTATAAGTACATTAACCAAAGCAAAGGAGTGGAGTCACAAGCTAAAGATTTTGATAACCTTAATTTTATTGAGTCCAAAAGAATAAGCGACTTCGTTCCATTACTGTTCGAAGGCGGTGGTGATTTCCAGGTTGTTAGTAAGGCTATCCACATCTTCACACTGGCCACAACAGAGTAGGTACAGTTTCAGAAATAAGATAGACATAATATTATTAAACCAGGCGACCCGGTGCCCAAAAGTGCAACGCATTTGCGCGGCTACGAAGCGCCACGCTCATTTACTGCAGTCCATGTGTGTGAAGTCGCCGATCGGCCTGTTCGCTGTCTCGCCCATCTCGTGTGACATGACGTCGGTCAATACATTGTCGATGCGGCGAAGTCATCGCCCTGAGAGCGCTACGCCCTGACAGCGCTACGCCCTATCAATCACCGAGATAACATGGAAAACAGTAGCGATGCTAGAATCGTCAGGTTATTCTGGATCTTAGACTGTCCACCAGGTGGTTCCTTCTCTGCTTCATTTCTCTATCACTGTCACTATTAGTAATGTTATTTGCTTGGTGACGTGAATGAAGACAGTTAGATCTACCACACCTTGGTACGCGGATTGTAGTTTAGAAACTGAGCTGAACACACACATAAAATATGGTCGCTGATTGTACTCTGAACAACGCTTGGGAGGTCGTGGTGAATGAGCTGTATACCAGTCAACCAAACCTGGGACGTCCGAATTGTGGCATCGATTAGCCTGACTGAGAAAGGCAAATTGATACAATGAGATGCTGAGTTTCAGTATTTCAGTAATATTCTGGAACGACGTCTTACTAGGAATCTTATACCTGGCCCGTAGCTATGGGGAGTGGGAATGACCGATAAAATAGAGAAAACCGGGACGACATCTAACGCCCCACTAGTGCTAGCTGCACAGCATGCCGTGCTGGAGCCCCCGTTAGTTTTCCTGATCCAGATGAAGCGAGTCAAAGCAAATGGATTTATTCCACCGTATTTGTATCCGGATCAGAGTTGCCTCATAGGGTTGAACTTTGGTTCGACATGGTTTCATGAAAGGTCGCTTATGCATCACCAATCTGGTGTCGAGGCGGAATGAATTGCTGCAAGCGCTGACTTCAGTAAAGTGTTCGATAAGGTGAGTCATGAAGTCCTCCTACACAAACCGAGGATGCACAGTGTTGGTAGCCCACTGCACCAGTGAATTAGTAACTTACTTGTTTGACGAAAACGGAGGGTACAGGCGGATGAGTATCTAAGGACTGGTACGCTTCAAATAGTGGTTTACAGCAAGGCGCAGTACTTGGACCAATTTTGTTCCTGATTGGCAGCAACGAAGTGACTCAACTTCTTCCGTCATCTTGCGCTTTGTTTGCAAACGACCTGAAGATTTGGAGGGTAATTGACGGTCCAGACGACTAAGACTGCCTATCAATGTGCTCCGCAGAGATCAACCCAGTCAGGTCGCCATTTATGAGCCTGGGGAAGGGTAATGATAGGCGTATGAAAATGCTGGCCGGGCTACCGCTACATCCCAGACCTCATGTGAAGTATCTAGGCATACTCTCACGGTGCGATTTGAAGTCCGTGGACAAGAAGAACAGACTGTACGGCAACGGAGTGCACATACTTTGAGCGCTCAAACGCAACTTCTGCACTTGGTCTGAATAGAGTGGCACCTGGCTCCTCCTTTACATCAGAAGACTATTGTTAGAGTACGGCTTATGCGCATTGTCTGATCACTCATGGAGTAGCATATGGATACCAGATTCATCCCCAATTAACGGGATGTTATATAGTGACTGATGTACACCATATTACAGGGAGATAGCTTATACCCAGAGTCTAAGCTGAGAGCAGTGGCGCAAGAGTGGATCGATCTACAATTGGAGATCCAACTGGAGTACAGAACAAAACGCGAATCTATGTGGGATCAGCAGCAAGTTGAGCCAAGAATTTGAACCGTTTGAGTTGCGTTAATTAACATTAATTAGCATCTCCAATATTGTTGTGTTAGTAGTCGCTTACAACCTATTTATTGTGCCATGCTCCCATACAATAGGAATTCTTTGGTCCGACTGGTCTTGACGTCCACCCACAACCACAACAACCCCCAACAGATTCCTGGCGACGGAAGGCAAACTTAATCAAGAAGTCAACAGTAGCAGCAGCGGCAACAACAACAACAGCAGCAGCAGTTTGAGGCACAGCTGCGAACAATGGAGACCTGCACAAGAAGACTGCCGCCCCAGTCTACATCTCCCCGCAATGCCGAGGAGCCTTCAGTCGATGCGATAGTCAACAGTTCAATGAGTTCGTTTTTGATCCCGCTTCAGGGCTGGTTTTTGATGCATGGTTCTGACGTTATTTTCAGGACGGAACTGGCAAATCTTGATGATGCAACAAAAGTGCGACTGTTGTTGCGTAAACTCGGAACAGATACTTCAATTACATTTTGCCAAAGATCACTCAAGAGTTCAGCTTTGACGAAACAGTTTCCCGACTCTCGGAAATGTTCGATGAGCAAGCAACGCTTGTTAACAACCGGTACAATTGTTTGAAGATGTGCAAAAGGGATAGTGACAGTCCCATTGCCCATACCGCAACAGTAAAGCGAAAAAATCCGATGAAATCACTTACTGAAGATCAATTTGAATGTTTGATTTTGGTGTGCAGCCTGCAATCTCCTAACGATGCCGAGATACAGACCAATATTGGGGCTTTTGGAGCGAGACCCGGAATTCTCAGTGCGAGCTGTCGTTGCAGAGGCCCAGAGTAGCATTAATTTGAAACATGATACAGCTATGATCGAGGACACAAAGGTGCATTCCAATGATTTCGAAATCCGGTCACAAGAAGCTCCCACATGGTAAGCCACCATTAGCTTGTTGGTAATGCCGTGACTGGCATTGGGTTAAATGGTGTCAATTCAACCAGTATACCTGCCAGAAATGCCGTAGACGTAGGCACAAAGAAAGCCATTACAGAGTCAAACCACCTTTCTGGCCATTTTGCAAAGAGAGTGAACGCCAATTTAATTGATGATGATGTCAGAGATAGAAGAAAGTACATCACTGGAAGCACATCAATGGAAGATAGGCGCGCTTGCGGATAGATACCACCTCAGGCATCACGGTCATACTAAAAGGGCTGTGGAGGATTGTCCAGTCGCCCGATATCAAACGTACCTGTAAAGCAGGCGAAGACTGCATGAGGTAAGGAGTTGAGTGCTTGATAAAGTTCAATCTAAGGGTTGCTATGCCAACTTTACCGCATGGGGATCGCTTTTCGTCACGACCATCAGAATTTGAGTCTCCTGGGTCTAGACTGGATTGAGCGTTTCAATCTGCTTGATGTTCCGATAAACCAGATTTGTGCAACTGTACAGATACACAAACCAACAGCCCCCAAAACAGTGGCCATCGAGTGCCTGCGAGAGAGGTATGCAGCAGTCATTCGGGAAGGTCTTGGTAAGTGCATGTACAAGCTTTATTGTCTCTTAAACCCGATGCTGTTCCAGTGTTTCACACGAGACGCCCTATACATTACGAAACAACATCAATGGTTGACGAGGAGCTGGAGCGTTTAGAGAGAGTAGGAGTTATCCACCGAGTGAACTGCTCATTCTGGGAAGCACTTAGTGTTGTCGTCAAAAAGCCGAAACGGTCAAATGCGAATATACGCTGATTTCTTGAAGGGTCTGAATGTTCATCAATACCCCTTACCGCTTACGAATGATTTGTTTGCAAAACTGAATGGGGGTAAACTGGATCTTTTCGACGCATACTTGCAGAACGAGGTACATGAAGCTTCATGAGAATTACTCATCACCACTACGAACACAGGCTTGTATCAGTACCGCCGTCTTCCGTCTGGAGTCAAGCCAGCACCAGCCATATTCCAACAAACCATGGACACAATGCTGACAGGCGTCGATGGCGCAGCTGCATACCTGGATGACATCATTGTTGTTGGCGGGAATGTTGATGATCTATTAGAAAAGTTATATCGAGTTCTAGGCCGTGTTGAAGAGTATGGATTCAGACTCCGAACCAATAACGTTTCTCAGCTTTATAATCGACAGTAATGGCAGACGTCCAGACACAGCGAAAATCGAAGTTATCCAAAAGATGCTGCCCTCCAAAAATGTCGCAATATTAAGGTCCTTCCTAGGACTCAAGAAAGTACAGGCCGCTCCTGCCGCATATGCATCGCTAAAGTGGCCCAATGAACGAATTACTGACCAAGGATAAGTCCTGGAACTGGTCCGAAGACTGTCAGAGATCAGTTGAACAGGTGAAAAGACTTCTATGTTCCGATCTTCTATTGACACATTACAAACCTACCTTGGAGAATGCAGCGGCCACAGACGCCTCGAACTATGGCATTGGTGCAGTCATAGCGCACAAGTTCGCAGAAGGCTCAGAAAAGACAACTGCACAATTAGCCAGATCGCTATTTACCGCAGGACGAAATGATGGTCAAATAGAGAAAGAGGCCCTAGCGATAGTTTTCGAAGTAAGGAAATTTATGGGAAAAGGTTCACACTTCTTACTGCTTATAAGCCAGTGCTGGAAATTTTCGGATCAAAGTCAGGCATCCCTGTCTACACAGCGAACAGGCTGTAATGTTGGGCCAGCACTGTGATAGGTTACCACTTAGTGGTGAAGTATCTCTCCACAAAGGACATGTGCCAAGGTGACGCGCTTTCTCGGCTATTGGAAAATCAGCAGCCCCAGAAAGAAGAATCAATCATCGTAGCGATTTCCTTGGAGTCTGAAATGAACTGACTGCTGATAGAGTCTCAGAAAGCTTCCGGTTACTTTCGAAATGGTGCGTGATGCATTGACCAGAGATGCAGTCCTTCAACAAGCGGTCAAATACCCCACAACACAGTGACCCAAGGATAATTTGCACTGCACTGCACTGAACTGCATAAGTAGTTACTAAGGATGCTTATCGCTGGCTGAAAGAGGTGTCGTCCCCGTGGAGCTTTGTTACGGTTCTACAGCAGCTCCATCCAGACCATCCGGGTATTAACAGGATGAAAAATAATTGCTCGGAGTTTCGTTTACTGGTTGAAAACAGACTCAGAACTAAGACAGATGTCAACGTCATGTAAGAGATGCACACTTGTCAGTAAGGAGACAAGGAGAGCGGTATTAACCTCCAGGTCTTTGACAGCGAAGTCGTGGGAGCGTGTGCATGCAGATTTCGTTGGTCCGGTGAATGGACAGCAGAGTTTTGTGGTTGTTGACGCCTGCAGTAAATGTCCCGAGGTATCCTGCATGGAACATGTGACAAGTGGCGCAACGATCAACACACAGGGGAAGCTTTTTAATCAACATGGAGTGCTAGAGACGCTGGTCACAGTTCACTTCTTCCTGTTTTGCCGAGTACTGCGCTCAGAATGGCATCAAGTATGTACGCTCGCCACCGTTCCATCCACAACCTAACGGACAGGCAGAACGATTTGTCGACGCCTTTAAGCGAACTTTGCTGAAAATGAGGGGAGAGAAAACCACACAGATATTGGATGTATTTCCTCTTACGTACCGGATGGCATCGAATCCCCATATCACAATAGAAACGTTAATGAAACGAAAGCTTCGCACAATGAGCGCGTTATTGCTTCCGAAGCACGATACCCCGCAAGAAACCTGAGAATGGAAGACTACTACGATCAACGAAATAGGACACAAGCACGGCGATTCTACACAGGACAGAAAGTTTTGATCAGACTACCATATGAAAAGACCACGATGAGCGACAGATATGATCCAAAGCAGATTTTGACGTGTCCTATATAAGGTTAAAGTGAGGACCACATTTGGACCAGGCACGCTAATTATCTTCGCTATCCTGATAGATAGCTTCGATATGCCAGCCAGTACACAAAGCACTTCTGATGCACCTTGCACGACCGTCCCAAAATAGCTGATTATACAACCCAGACGCTGCTCTGATAGGGTACGAAGACCCTTTAGTAGAATGCAGCTGGACCCAAGACGGAAGTCGCACGACAATTTGCGCGAGGGAGGTGCTATAGGGAGATAGCTTACACAGCGTTCAAGCCGAGAGCAGTGGCGCAAGAGTGGATCGATCTACAATTGGAGATCGAACTCGAGTAGAGATCAAAACGCGAATCTATGTGAGATCAGCGGCAAGTTGGACTATGAACTTGAACCGTTTGAGCTGTGTTAATTAATATTAATTAGCATCTTCAATATTGCTGTGTTAGTAGTTGCTTACAACCTATTTATTGCATCATGCTCTCATACAATAGGAATCCCTCGGTCCGGCTGGTCTTGGTGTTCTCATTTCGTTGCAACTCGAACCGGTTGGAGGCGGCACAGCAGATTCAGATAGGTTATTAATAAACTCAACGGGAACCCACAACAGTGGAGAGGTGCAGAGAATGGAACGGTTTCAGCATGTGGTTACCAGATTCCTCCCAAATCAACGGGTTGTTGTATGGTGACCAATGTAGACCCTGTAGAATCGTCAGTTTCGAGTTGACCACATTATGAAGCATCGGATATGGTAGCTGAGTCAATGCTCCATGTTGAGGCCGCTGATACCCGTGCGCCTACTAGGCAGCACTCGCGGACACCAGTACAACCTAGTGGTACCGGATCTAAAGCGAATAACTCACACGCTGCTTCCAGTGGCGAATAATGGAACAACCTGCCTGAGAAAATAGTCGAGAGGAAATCGGTGTCGGAAGTCAAGCAATTCACCCATTTTGCGGATTTAAGATGTATGGAGCGCATCGCAACCAAATAGTATGTGTCGCAGCGGTAATATGCTGGAAACGCGCAGAAATCAGTGACGTGATTCCGTGCACGTGCCTGATCTAACTAAGATGGACCAACACAGATATATAGTCCCTGGCTATCTATATTTAGTATGCAGTATTTTGCAAGCGAGATCGTCACAATCGTCGCGGTGAATCAACCACCCGCAGTCAAGAGTGTATGTTACCATCTCCTGAGGTAAAAAATTTTCCAGTAGACCATACACAGTGTGGTTTCTTTGATAACCAGCTCGCGTGCGAAGAACGTCAAGTTAACAGGCTGAACCTGAATGTACGATAGACACTTTTGACGGCCGAGTTTGTCATAATGGTCAGATGTTTGTCGGAACCTGTTTGTTGACAATGTGAACACTTGTGTAGTAGGGCATTCCGTTTTACGCCACTCATTCATCTCTGCCATTCACTAACCCTCCTCTCTTAGGTCACTATCGTAGGGACGAGTCACAGTGCAGAATGTTGCGGTTTCGGTGTGACAAAAGAATGATGAGGTTGGCAGCGGCGTGACGTAAAGCAGCGGAGAAGCGTTTAAATGAGCTTCAAGAATCGGCCATATAAGTAATATCCAAAGCGACAACCGGAAGGTTGTGCGAGCCACAGGTAGTGAGAAAGTGACTGGCCTCTATCACAATTCGTAAGCCATATCATGGAACGCGCGTTGTTTGTTCACCGGGGATGTGGGTGGAAGAAGAGGAGGGGTGGCCAAGCGATGACTTGGTTCAGAGGAATGAAGTCCCACACTTCGGAGCTGGCCTCAGTCGCAGCGTCACGGCTCCATGGTTGGGGTCCAAAAGACGGTGAACACGCTTGGCTAGATACACTTGCTGACATGGCAAGCAGCCGACCACAGTGGCGTTCCTGCTGTGAGTTTCTTTGTCATTTCCCATCCCTTTTAGCCTCCCCCTCCACCTACGATCTCATTTCGTAGCGTAAAACATAATAATTTTTCTTTTTGCCTAGTAGCCGGCTGGTAGCTTAACGGAACGATGCCCATCCGTTGCTGGTAGCTCAGCTAGCATGCAACTGTTGTATATATTTTCTTTTCCTTTTGTATTGCTGCACAGTAGCTGAGGTGTTTCCCACCTCCAGCTGACGTGTAGAATGATGATGATGAAGAAGAAAGAGTGATGGAGGAGAAGCTACGATCTTTCGTTCAGTGCACTGACCGCACTCAAGTCTGTGGAAGCTGATACAACAGAATCACTCGTACAGAATGCAGGCAGACTACAGAGTAATGCCTCCGAACTTCGAAGGGCGCGCTCGGCACAGCTGATCTTCCCAGAATACCCGAAGAAGTGGCATGCATGTAACACGTAAACATTTTACGCTCTCTATACTCCAACACAAAAATCCATGCCAATGTACACCCAGTTAAACTTTAAATGAATATAGACCAACAACAAATGGGTTTCCACTGGGTTGTCAGATTGTCATTGTTAATCAATTTCTCAGTTGACTCAAACATGAAGCACTCGTTGTAGAGTGCTTGCGATGCGGCTATTAAGGCTCGACCCGGGGGAAAACTGGATAATTATGGATCAGGTGGGTGAAATCCGCTCACAGAAAGGTGACAAGGCAAGTGCTAGACAAACTCACAAAAATAACCCCAGTCCTAATTTTAACATGCGCTTTGCACTTGTAAACTGGAAAACCAATGGGACCACTAGCCGCCTGACACCACTTTAGATCTTCCTGTGTTGTGATAGTCTGGTTAAGCAGATCTCGAGTCCCACAAGCTCTCAATCTTCGCAAGAATCAGGAATAAACCATGCTAAACGGCGTGATGAAGGATCAGCTACTGAAAACAGTAAAAATGATGTGAGGATTAAAGGATATTGATTTGTCAAGCGAAGAATGTGCAAGTTTGAGAACGGCTAGGTCAGTTGCCTCAAGCAGCAATTCACTTCCTTGAAGCTGCACGCGTCTAGAAATGAATGTTCATCAAACAAGTCGATGTCTCAGCTGTACATCCTTGGCTCAAATCGCTTTCTCAAAGAAACAACGAGTTTTGCTAAGGCTTTAATTCCCCCCGACAGCTCTCTTCACGAAATGGTGGCTGCGGGCGACTTGACGAGGCAGTCCGGCGTATGGCCAGAGCCGTGCCGCTGGAGTAGGGAATGCGCGTCGCTAGAAATTGTAGAGGAGGGATAAGGGGTGGTGCATGGAGTAAGTTAGACTAGCCATTGTGGGCCCAATGCAGGTACGCGTGTCATGAGTGCACTGGCAAGCGGCAGAGCGTGCTTAGTGTGACTCGTGTCGAGAGAGTTTGCACGGCTTGTGATAACACACAGTGACGGGAGGTGTGTGTATCTCCTCAACACCAACAACGGAGAGGGGAAGGTGGAGAAATGAGTGGGAGGGAGGGATGGAAGAGCGAGCACGAGACAGTTAGTTACTCTGTGCAAAATACGACGAGACTCAAGGCGGCTAATGGTGTGGCGTGAGTGTTGCAATAGGATGCGTCAGTGCAGATGGGCCAGGCGCGAGGTGAGTAGCGATGGGTAGGGAAACTCATTGTGCCGGCGCTGCGGAGCTGTAGATAGGGGCTGTGTTAGCGTGTGGAGGGTGCAGATGTTCTGGATAATGGTGACCTTCTGGGCGGTGGATATATATGGTGAGAGTGCTGTGGCACCGACGGTGGGGTAGCGTTGGCCATATCTAGATTATAGCTGCGTCCGCTCTGATATGTCCACCACTGAGATATATCGGAGAGTGTGTTGACAGTGGTGAAGCTGGTATCGGGTATGAGAGAGGTCAGATCATACGACACGGAACAGATACGCAGTATGAGTCGATAAGACTATACCGGAGATCATATGTGGTAATAGATGGCACAGTATTATGGCTGTGACATGTCAAGATAGATAGAGGCGGACATTTAAATTCTTGTATACTAGTGCACACAAGTGATTACAAGTCGCGAACAGATCTATGAATAATTTGATTATTCAGAGCGAGGAGGATTTGTTAGATGGTAGGCTATTTGTCAACAATTATGGAATTTACAGCATTATTTCACGATGCTGAGTAGATACAGGAGGATTCTAGAAGCTCTTAGGAATGTATTCGACTTAGGCTTGAGTCAACGAGAGCCTTGTATTGCTGAACGATGTCATTTCAGACGATAGCGACTAGCATGCGTCATTATCGGAGCACTGGTAGCAACTTGCGCATGACATGATAGTCTCATCTTTCTTATTAAATCAACGACAGCAGCCTGGTAATTATCTTCTTAACAGATTGCTATACTCAGATTTCAGCTACAGAACCACTTAATTTGCACTTTACATCCACGCCGTTTTTTAACGATCATTAGTGATATTCTAGAGTTTTCGAGTAAGCTGACTAATATTTTTTTGCACTCTTCATCACCTCTAGAAAGTAAAAAGTAGGGGCATGAGTAGTACTCCTGTGGGCCCATGCAGACGCTTCATTGCCACGCAACCATAGCGCTTGGACTCGATATATTGCACCGAGACGAAATCAGAAAACACAGCTGCGTAGGAAGAGGGTTTTTCGCGTAAACGGTGAGTGCAAGGCATTCGAAGTCACACGGATACAGAATCAAGTCACCAATCAATAATTACGGCAGCCGGTCAATAGTGGTAGTATACACATACACAAAACAGACGTAGGCGGCGAGCGCATGGCATAGCGATATCGCCCGCACCTATGCGGACTCGAACCGGTGACCTTCGGGTCACAGGATGACTATGTTAACTTCCGGACACAGGCCGACACTACTTTCGGAGGCGGCTTTGGTATGTCAGCAGCATCGTTCGATTGACTGTAGTCTTTCGTGCCGGCGCGTAGTCTTAAGGATCACAAGCCTACATTATAATCCGAGGGCGCGGGTTAGAGCCTACGAAGAGACCGGGCGACCATCGCAGTATCTTTACCACACGCATAATTCTTGATCGGTTGATCAGCAGCGAAGCGTTGGTACTGCGTGCCGGCGTATTGTTGATGACATTTTCCCAGTCAGCTTTCCGTGATTGGAAGTGGTCCACAAGAAGGCCAGAGGAGAAATCAGGCGGATTAGTCGTTTCTGGGTGGCACGACGTTGGGCGCAGCTGACTTGCACAGCGGACCAAGATTTGCGACTACGGCATCTGAGTGTAACCAGTCCGCTTAATTCCGATTATCTGAAGTTAGCGGAATTAGTGCCAATCCAATCATTGTTCGAACTGTGTTCACTCGATTCCTATTCCGTTAGCTTACCGGGGGCAATGCGTGTCAGTTTAATGCCAAGCTAATGGCCGATTGAGCTGTTGTAAATCGTACAAAGCGTTGTATTTGGTGTCAGCCAAAATACATTTTGATTAGTACAAAATTGGTGTGTTCTGCTGTCTTGTGCTACGAGCCGAATATCAGGTTCTACTGTCACTTGTAGTCCAGCGCGAGCCAAGCTGTAACAGCACAACGAAGCTGACATCTCCATGTTTGCATTTTACACTGCCAAGGTCGATGTTGTTACGTGCAATTGAATGAGCACTCCGTTACTCCAAGTCGCCATCGAATTATCGTTTATTTTGCAATGTCAATCATTGCATAAAGATTCTAAAGCCAATCGAAAGGCTTCCAATGGCATGAGGAGCTTACAAAATAAATAAATAAACAAACAAACAAATGGTATATTCCTCGGAGGTGCGAAGCACAGTCCAACTATGTAGTCCGATCAATGTAATTAATACTTCTGCAGGGGACATTCCGTTCAGAGCCTGTGCGTTTGGTGTGGAGTGGTACAAGAAAAATGAACCGATCACATTCTACATACGTTCCATGCCTTTCGACTTGAAAACAGCTTACCTGAGTTTGTCCGCGAACTTTAACCCCTAAATATCTAATTGTGTGAAACGGCAATGAGCGAGTGTGCTAGGTGGTGCGTCACTTGCGGAATTCGGAGAAAGTTGCCGAAATGAACTGCTTGATGTCACCCGTTACATGTGCCTCTCGGCAGCCCAGCATGCGGAAGATTCGCCGCAGCCTTGATGTAGATGTGCTATCCATATCAATTTGACTAGTGACGATTAGAAATTGGAGACAGTTGATTGATTCACACATTATCATCACCAGTACAAGTACTGACAAACGCATATTGCTGAGATCAGTGTAGATACTACGAAAAGTAGCCGAAATGGCTAAAGTTTGCGCTCTTTTAACTGCATGAAGACAATGAGCTTTAATTCACACATGAAAATATTCCACAGCCGGAAATACGCAAGGAACGATTAGCATCTGAACGTCAGCTAACATGAGTGAACGACGGTGCAATCGATGTCCAAATGACAGAACTGAAAAAATCGCGTAGAAGCAATCCCCAGTGAAACGTGGTGAGCATGACAGGAATAACGAGACAATAAGCAACGCTAATAAAGTGGATAATGATAGATCAAGAGCAATACTCACGAAACTTTTGATCATCGCTCTTTTGGTTTCCTCTGAAGCATTACTGTAAATATCTTGAAAGAGTTTGTTCAATGGATCTATGCCGTCGTCTAACTCGGCTGCCTCTTTTCCAAGCTTATCCCAATCATGTGCGACCCGACTAGAGGACGGATAAGAATGTGCAACCTTCTTCAAGTTATCAGGTGAACTGCAAGCTGTAAGGAAACGAATAAGTATCGAGGATGAACGCCACCAGTCATTAGAAGAAAAGGCGCGCTACAGAAACGAGACGGAGGGCACGCTAGTGGACCATAAAAGGAATGCACCAAAACCTGTCATAGAGGTAGATAGAAGGGGCACGGAAAATGATAGAAGCTATAGAATTGAAGACTGGTAGCTCAGGTTGTTCAGATGGCAGTTGAACTGTTCGCTGAGCTTGGCAATTTGGTTGCAAACGTTTCGTCACCAATCGAGGTGACATCATTAGTGTGTAGTGGAGTGGTGTGCAGTAGCGTAGAGGAGCCTCGGTAAGAGTGGCACTCTTACCGAGCCTCGAGCAGAAATACCTCAAACAGTCAAAAGAATAAGGTTCACATCTCGATGAAACCTCTCAGAGATTTTAAGCGGCGATTAATTTGGATGTAAATCTACCTCGTCAAAACAAAACAATACAGATAAGACCCGAGCCACAGTGCTGCCATCTTAAGCGTCGGTGGTTAGTTAACGTTTGAACGTGAACCTGAAAGGGGGACTTAAATTGGGCATCAACAATAGATAGAGACAGATATAGAAATAGGGAAGCAAACGCTATCAATGGGGTTACTAGTTGGAATTATGCACAAATAATAGGTATCGTAAAACTGTGATGAGTTGTCCTTAGTGTGTATTGTATATGCCGTCTGCTATATGCGTTAGTAGGCGAAAATATCACACATTAGCTGATGGGCACTTTGAAACTTTTACATCAATAGCATATCTAGTAAATCCCGCTGCTCCCTGTTCTATATTCCGCTTTCGAAAAAGTGTGCAAACTGTTATAGCAAATTTACAAGAAGTAGCTTGCATAACATCTAATTACTCAACCGTAGGCAAATGTGGCTGTATACTCTACTGTGGCGATAAGCTATTTATGTAAGCGATAGATTCGCTTGGGGCTCGAGTGACACGTAAAACTCCTCGGTCAAATCAAGAAACAAAGCCGAGACGTTACCCACGGTACAAGTAAACAAAACAGAACTCAAGTGCAATATGTACATGTCTCAGTTCCAGAACGACCGGGTTCTGCAAGGCTCAGAACGAAGGCAAATTACCTCAATTGCCAAAGTCCAACACCAGCACAATACAAAGCCCTGCGCGGGATTGGCTCGCCTCTTTAAATGGGTCCAACAATCCCACCCGATTAGTTTGCTTTACACCGCATCGAATGGTGAGTATAGTGTGTCCCCGGGCCAATGGGGAATGAAGTGAATAACCCAGGGGATGACCCAGTGACTGGAGAATATCCCAAGTGGGTATGTGGTGGGACACCTGGGCATCTTACACAGTATGGGCACAATCGTATCTAACGGTGGGGGATTGAAAGGAACCACTTAGACATGGCTAGGAAAACAATGAATGTCAGATAATATTAGCCGAAACAAATCTCCATACCCATGGTGCGATCTGCAATGAAAAGACTGAGCATTGCATAGTTAATCGCATATGGCGGACAAATAATAGGTATCAAGTGCCTCGGCAGATGGCGTAGATAAGGTGGTTAGCTGACGGATGGTCTAGCCATTTAGCCGGCGGTTCTCATGGTAATTTCGCCGCTTAAAATTTACTAACAATCTGTCCTCACACATATCGGTTGCAGCTATTCTGCACTACAAAGCAATCGTCTCTGGG
Organism: Dicrocoelium dendriticum; assembly: GCA_944474145.2. Taxonomy (NCBI): domain Eukaryota; kingdom Metazoa; phylum Platyhelminthes; class Trematoda; order Plagiorchiida; family Dicrocoeliidae; genus Dicrocoelium; species Dicrocoelium dendriticum. The sequence goes on from OX104059.1 coordinate 80,675,700, forward strand.
AGTGGATTTATTTTTCAATGAAATATGCACTAAAGTACCACCACAGTTAGACTAGCCTACGTCTAAGTCAATCCAGATGATTGGCCATTTATTATCCAAATTCTAATGAGCATATATCCCCTTCCGCCGATTAGCTCGATAATAGATGCCATTTCCAAAGCGCACCTAAGTTCACTATGATGGATGGACAACCGTAAGTATAGCTACACCCACTCTCCTGAATAATATGTGGAACGGAACATGTAGTATCAACAAAAGCATGTTAATCACTAGTCAGTGACTTGCCGAGATTGTTCAGTTTAAACGGATGAGCCAAGGTGTAGACACATGTAACAAACGTTATTGGGCCTTGAACACAGAAACTCCAAAAAGCAATCCTAATATATATATATATATATATATATATATATATATATATATATATATATATATATATATATATATATATATGGTTAGCGGCATCCGGTTTCGGATTTGCCTGTCACTGTGGCCAGCCACAGGAGGCCAGCGCCTACAGAGGGACCATGGGTGGCATGCGCTGCACCACCGGCAGCTCCAACCACACACCCCATATCCAGTGCAAAAACGAAGGAATAAGACCGGGAGGCATGTGGATGGGAGCCACGTTTCATCAACGGAGCCGACCCACACTCTTTCACAGGCAAACACAAGCACGCTCTAGTTGGGAATCAAGCGCACACAAGACGGTGGCTGGACCGTAGTCCGCTCCACACTGAGTGCATGTAACCACTCTTTGATCCTAACACGGCCACAAGGACCGTGCAGCCCGTTCCCTCCAGCAACGAGCAACCGTCTCCTAGCAGCAGTATGGACGAGGTGGTGGGTAATAGAAAGGTACGCACCTTGTCAACATGCACATCAAGCGCAGCTACACCGCGGATATCTAGCAACAGCCAATCACTTGAATGAAAGATAACAAATAAAATAAATCGAGTCATGCGTAAGGTAACGGTGACATAAATCTTGAATTAATGAGCATATGAAATAAGTTCTTTACGAACGAATCCGAGAAAACCGCAAGGTCAGGAAGTATATTTTAAGGAAATGTCACAAACACGAAAATGTTATCGAAATTAACTACAATTGGCTTAAGCGACGTGTGCAAGTGTATAGTAGAGAGTACAGGCAGACAATTATGTGAGAAAGAAAAGCATTAGGACAAAATTGAAAACCTACCACCTGAAAGAAATCGACTTCGCATGCAAGCACACGGTTAGTAAATCGAATGCAGCGTACCTACAAACGCTGCCCCGGTTCTGCCTACGTTCGCTGCAGAACCCGTCGTCGCTTCGGTAGTGGTCCCGAGTGGCCTCGCTCACGGCTCACTAGGCCTGCCTGACTAAGGCAATCGCGACCGCATGTGCTATAGCAACATGCGCTCGAGGTCGATGGAGTACAACCAATCGGTGCTTGCCGCTTTTTCTCTGCAAGTATGAGGTCTTTCTCCCGCACTTCGGTAACTGCCTTCGTGATTAGATCGCGCAATGCACGCCGATCAACCGCCTTCGATTTCCATGACCTGCAATCAAGATTAGAACGTGGTAGTCCAAATTTGATCATGTCCTGGTAACGTAACCTTGGTTTCCCCACATGCCGCTTTCCAATAATCAGGTGACCACACATAATAGTTGTTTCGGTATCCGCGTCGAACCCATACGGCCCACATGACCGAGCCACCTCAGGTGTTTCAGCAAAAGTGTGCAGTCCACTCCATACATTCCAATTCGACGCAATGCTTCCGTATCAGTAACTGTGTCACCCCAACCGCTTGAGATAACGCACATCCCGCCGGTACATCGTCCATGTTACGATGCCGTATAGAACGGACAGCACCATGGATTTGCAGATCATCAGCTTCGTGAAAACGGTAAGCTGATGGTTGTTCCACACTCGGTACTCTAGTTTACCGAATGCCGCCGCCGCCGCCTTCGATACGCAGCTCACTGTGTAGCTGCTGGCCAGTCGACACTACACTCCCATAATAGCAGACGAGGGGGGTGGTTTCCACTACTTCAGCACCGATGCTGATTCGCGGCACCATTGCAGATTGCACCTCCGGTGAAGGCTGAAAAAGACAGTTTTGCTTGTGTTGATGGAGAGCCCAAATTTGGTCGCTGTCAAAGCCAGAGCACTAGTCATGTGCTGCAACTCATCCGCAACGTGTGCAAACAACACACTGTCGTCAGCATCATCAACATACGGATAGTTGTCTCACAGACTAGGGTTCGCGCACCGAAACGACGGATGTTCAGCAACCCACCATCAATACGGTGCTCCGCACGAACATTGTAAGCACAAGCCGCATCAAAAGTACAAGACATCATGGCATGGAGTTATATATCAAACAGGGCAGGAGCTGAGAAACAGCATTGCTTCACACCAGAGACAACTGCAAAGTCATCCGAGGTCTCTCCACTCAGCTGCACCCTCGTTCGCATACCAATGTGAAGACATGCAATTAAACTTATGAACTTACGCGGACAATCAAACTTACCCAACAGCAGCCACAATGCCTCGCGGTTCACCGTATCAAATGTCTTGGTGAAATCAACAAACATCAAGTACAACGGCTGATGTCATTCTCTGCACTTCTCCTGCGAATATCATACCGATGGTGCTGCGATTCGAACGGAATCCACATCGTTCCTCCGCCACATTCGATTCCACAACCTGACTGACGAGGCGCTTGAGCAGAATTCGGGCAATCACCTTGCCCACACAACTCAGCAAGTTGGTGCCAGGATAATTCGTGCAACATTGCTTGCCAACTTTGTCCTTGTACAGCGATAGGACAAGGGCATCCATCAGCTCAGCAGGCACCACCACCTCAATCTATACGCGTTGCACCAAGTGGTGCAGCGCAGTCAACAACGCCGGTCCGCCGTGTTTCAGGCGGGATCCCATCGGCACCGGCACACTTGCCGTTTCGTAGCTGAACAAGTGCTATCTACGTCTCATCCAGTGTCGGTGCGAACGCCAGAATCGCCTTCAAATGGTCCAATATAGGCCAATCGAACTCTGAACGGTTGTTCAAGAGACAGTCAAAGTGCTTATGCCAGATCTGCATTATGTCTGCAGTCTGTGCAGGTAGCGCCTGAACTGCCATACATCACCGTCCTCAGCGGCTCCAACCTCAGTCCATACACCGCTTTTAAAGAGTCAAAGAATTCCTTGTGTTGGCGACGTTCGGCGTAGTATTCCATCTGCTTCGCCTTCTCCATCCAACACGCATTTTCAATGCGACAGGGCTCTAGGGTCAGTCGCCGTCGATTTCTGCGAAACTGACTCTTTTTCCCCAAGTCACTGGGGCCTGCCACATTTGCAGTAAATGCTGCATGTTTCTCCGACACCAATGCGCCAATCGTCGCATGGTTCTCATCAAACCAATCAGGCCGCTTACAGTTTGCGCTCCCGATGGTCTCCTCCGCAGCAGCTGTCACTGGTCGCAAATGTGATGCCACAGGTCACCCTCTGTGACTGTGCAGTCCACACCACACAAGCGTGCAGCCATCGCCTTCTCCATCTCAATACGTTTCGCTACAGTACCGAGGGAGAGAATCTTAAATTTACGCCGATTCACGGCAGGGGTGCAATACATAGATTTACCAAAATATATGTACAGTTTGGTCCACACCAATTTATGATTAGTGCCACACTCAGCATACGTAGTACACGTGTCACGTGCATTTGACGCATACCACGTTGACGTACGATGACATAGTCGAGCAGGTGAGCGTGACCACTCCGTGGTTGCGTCGGGGTTGCTATAACACACACACACACACACACACACACACACAGTGTTCGTGATCGTCAGGCCGAGTGACACACAGTGAGAGTAGCCTGTCACTGTTCGCATTCTCTGAACCAATGCCATGCGGACCGATGACATCTGTCCACACCGATGCATCACGCCCAACGCGGGCGTTGACATCACCCAGCAGAAATAGTCGGTCGCTCCTCGGCACAGACCGTTTCACGGAGGATAGCTTAGTGCAGAATTGATCACGCGTGTCATCAGGATAACACATGGTCGGACCGTACGTGCTTATAAAGGTGGCAAACTTACCTCTTCCGAGTCGTAGGCGAACAGTCATCAGTCGCGCTCTGATGCCTGTTGGTTCACCCAGGAGCTGGCCATGGAGGCGATCGCGTACTGCAAATCCGACCCCATGATCACGTGGTGCTGAGGCGGCGTTGCCCACCCAGTAGAATGTGTAGCCAGCACCTGCTTCAAGTAACTTACCTTGTTCAGCGAGCCGGGTTTCAGTGAGCGCCGTAATATCGATGTTGTAGCGCACCAGTTCCAACGCGACCAGTGCAGTGCATCGCTCGGGGCGCTCACTAGAGTTCCGGTCCAATACTTCAGCACAGCAGCTGAGGTGTTTCCCACCTCCAGCTGACGTGTATAATGATGATGATGATGATGGCCCAGTAGTGTGCGCACGTTCCAGTACCCGATGCTGAGCGCTTTGTGCGCAGGCATGCGATTGCATTGGTGGGCAATCGGACTCCATGTGGCGGTTGTGCTTCGGAGGTTAGCTTGAGGGACTCCGCCTAAAGCCTTTGGCTCAATAGCCTGACCCACAAGGCAGTGGGGAGCCGATCCAGCCCAGGAATATGATTGCAGAGACAGACTGGGATCTGCTTGAGGGCCGTCACACGCGGCCTTCGAAGTACTGGAATGATTCATAGATGTTTCTGCGACCACGGCCAGATGTAGGCGCGTTTGGGCGGGTTTGCACCAATTTGACCAGCGGCTGCCTGGGTTGAGGCTGGCAGTATCAAACCATTGGACACCCGGAGGTGCCCTCCCACCGTCAGAAACAATGCGTTTCGCTCGTGCTATACGCCAATCAAGCTGTGAGGTTATAACCTGTAGACCTATTGTCTCCCATGGCTAGGTTTTACGGGAAGAGGGGAATCGACCACTTCCTAACCTCCGAAGAGGATGGACTAGGATACCGGCAGGGCGCCAACACCTGACAGGAGAACGACTCGCGTTCTCAACCAAAGCCTTCGATTAAATGTACACCCGAAAGGCAGTGGGTTCAGCGCATGGTCAGTTCATTGATCCATGCGGATTGGTGTCCTGAATCTTAGCAGGGAGGAGGGCATAACCCAACTCCCATCCATCGTTCGCCACAAGGAGGCGTCCAGGGCATGAGCCAATGGCAGAAAGTAGCGGCAGTGGGTAGACCATCTGTCAGAATGAAGAAGGCGAAGCAGATGGAATGCTACGCCAAACGTCGCCAACACAAGGAATTCTTTGACTCTTTGAAGACGGTGATTGAACATAGGGTGGAGCCGCTGAGGACACTGATCGATGGTAGTTCAGGCGCTACCTGCACACAGACTGCAGACATAATGCAGATCTGGCATAAGCACTTTGACTGTCTCTTGAACAACCGTTCAGAGTTCGATTGGCCTACATTGGACCATATGAAGGCGAGTCTGGCGGACACGGACACTGAACGAAATGTAGAGAGCACTTGCTCTGCTACGAAACGGCAAGTGTGCCGGTGCCGATGGGATCCCGCCTGAAACACGGCGGACCGGCGTTGGTGACTGCGCGTTGACACCGATCATGCATTAGTGTGTGCGACAGTTTGCATGAATTTCGGTGGCTCACACAAGGTCTAGCATACCCGGTTGAAGATGTACAAGTTGGAGGACCCAACAGTGGCTTCGTAAAAATCTCGCTCTTCCCTTTACTCCGAATGTTGATGAACAGTGGTCAAATTTGCAACAAACCATACTGTCAGCCGGCTCGTCCATCTGCGGACTCACGCGTGGCACGGCCAAAAGCTCGATTTCCGTAAGATTCTCGGAACTGCTGGACTTTTCCGGGCTGCCTGTCGGTGAGGAGCACAACAAGCACTGTCGGTCTAGCATACTTTCACTTTGACCGCGAATACTGGTGGTTAAAACGAGCAACAGTGATGGAAGCTGCTGCACTGGTCGGAAACTTCCGCAGTTTATTTTACCTCAACAACAGGCACGCTATCAGTCAGACAATTTGAGTCACGCGACATGAAAACCACCAGCTTGCACAGACGCTTGGGTCGCTGGGCAAAGCGATTGTTTTGCACAGCCCACTGTGACAACTCCGTTTCCATCGCATGATTTATGGTCTATCATCACAGATCCTAATACTGAAACAGCGATCAGAAGCGCAATGTAATCTTGGAAGCGTCATAAAGCCCCCGGCTTTGAGAGTTTAGTCGAGGCCCTATTCAAAGATGGCAAAAATGCACTTGTTAGCGAAATCCTATCATCGTCCATGGGGACTTGGACTGACGAAAAAGAGTCTCAACTGTATGGGGAGAATCGGTCATCATCCGGATTACCAAGAAATGCCCCCGCGAGAATTGCGCCAATTACCGGGGAATTTCGTTGATCTACCATGCGTCCAAGATATTTGTGTCGGTCCTAGTCCATCGCAATGAGGCTGGACCTTACCGTGGTGCGATGGTTTGTGTGCCTCCGTGATTCATTGAGCTATACTGGGTGGTGCTTTTGCACCTTCAGAATCACTCACACCAAATTGGTCAATGGTTACAGGCCAGACAAACTTAGCCTACTGGTTCTCCAGGTTGGGGGTTGAAATGAAGGTGGCACCTTTTTCCATAAAAGGGACTCCTTGTAGCCTAAAGCCAAAGCTGCTGCCTTGTGGTAAGGTTTTTGAACCAGAGGCTTTGATTGAGAACCCTAATCGTTCTCCTTTCTAGGCCTGGTCAACCTGACAGTATCTTGACCACGCAATACAATGAATCTCTCTTCAAACAATTTTCTGATGCTCTGGCCACCGCAGAGGATAATCAACGGTGCCCTATCTGTTGTATCGAGCGGGATGGATAGGGGTTTGGATTCTGCTGCTCAAGCCTTCCCGTCTTCTTATTCCCCCTCTTACGCTCTTTCACTCTTACCGTCCCGCTCCAACTTCACTTTTATCACCTCAATTTTCAACCTCCCGATTCTTACCCCTCCCCCAACATGCTTTGCTATGCATTAATCTAATTTCAACTCACATGCTAACGCGGAACGTCATTCCTGCCCTGTCGACAAGCCCATGTCTAACCAAGTGGTCCATTGCAGTTCATCTGCTTCCATTTGGAGCCCTCGATCCTCCTTCAGATTGGCATGCCTCAATGTACGCACACTGCTACAAATCGGTCAACAGGCAGCACTTGCCCGAAGATTGGAGACCCTGTCGACCGATATCTGCTGGTTATCGGAGACCCGCCTGCAAGACTCGAGCTCTGTGCTCATTCTGCGATCCCCTTCAGGTGACGTAAGCAGTGTTTTCTCATTGCGCCTATCCGGTGACGATGCAGCTTCGAGCACCGGCCAAGCTGGTGTTGGCATTGCCCTGAGTCCCCGGGCTGAAGCTGCTCTGGTTGATTCGATTCCAATCTGTAGCCAGATGTGTGCGGTCCGATTGGCTGGCTCGTTCAAAGCTTCGAAGTCGCGCGGGACTAATAGGTGTCTATTCATCATCGTTGTCTACGCGCTTACAAACTGTAGCGCTGATTCGGTAAGGAACGACTTCTACCACCAACTGACCCAGCTCCTTCGCCACAGAAGAAGCACGGACACTGTTGTGCTGGCGGGGGATCTGAACGCACAAATTGGAAAGTTGTCCACTGATGAAATGCATCTGGGCGGTCCGCACGGTGTAGGCTCCCATAATGATAACGGTGAGCGGTTACTTCAATTTGTATGAAGATGCCCGCTTATTTCTTGCGAGCACTAACTTTCGACACAGCGCCCGCCGGAGGATGACTCGGCGCCCACCAGCCTCGAACCAGCCTTGGACGCAGATCGAGCACATTGTTATCAGTTACCGCTAGAGTGCCTGCATCCAGAACTTTCGATCGATTTGGAGCACATGTGTCTACACCGATTATGCACTTGCATGGGCTGACATGCGGATGCGTTTTGGCGGACACCCACGACGACGCTGTGAGCGCATTGACACCAGCCAACTGATAAAGCCAGCTGTTCTGAATACCTATCAAAGTACGTTGACATGCGAGTTGAGTAAGCGCTCACTGGAGACAAATGATGGTCACTGGTCATATGTTCACCAGACCTTATTAACAGCAGGCAAATCCTCATGTGGTATGTCTAATAGCCAACATGGATATTGGGTCTCTTCGCGGTCTCTGGAACTTATAGATGCTCGCCAGCATATCCCGGATGGAAGCGAACACAATGAAACTCGCAAAGAGCTGCGGACAAGACTCCGTGCTAGCCTGAAGAGAGACCGCGGATCTTGGTGGTCTCATTGTGCGTCAGAGATGGAAGTGGCCGCTGCCCTTGGCAACCATCGTAAGTTATTCTGGCTGACACGGGAAACGAGCAGCAGAAGACCTGGGGTTAGTGAAACTATACGTGACGAGAGTGGACAGCCTATCCACAATTTGTCAAAACGTATGGAGCGTTGGGCTGAGTGTTTTGAAAAGCAACTTAATCGGCTACAATTGTTCGATTCTTCGTCGGCTAGTGATCGTCCTGCTCCGTGGGCTCTCCCTTTGAATCCACCCTCACGCCCGAAGTCGAACGTGAGATAGGACTGTTGGAGTTGAACAAAGCCGCGGGACAAGATGATCTTCTTCCAGCCCTCTTCAAATTCGGAGGCTCTGCTCTTGTTGATGCTTTACATGAATTACTAGTGAAACTGTGGGAGCAGGAGACTGTCCCAACCGATTGGAACCGCTCCGTTATTGTTCCCATCTTCAAAGGAGGCTCGCGCTCGGAATGCGGCAACCATAGAGGAATCAGTCTGATCTCCATCGCCTCCATAATCCTTCGCAGACTGACTGGCGCTCGTGAAAGCCAGATTCGTGAGGAGCAAGACGGGTTTCGTCGGGGTCGTGACTGCATCGACAACATCTTCACTTTGCGTCAATTGTTGGAGCACCGTCACACATATTGGCGGCCCACCGTTGTCGTGTTCCTCGACATCGATCCGGTTGATCGATGTGTCCTTTGGAATTGTCTACTCAGGAAAGGTGTGCACGAGAAATATGTAAATGTTATTCGAACATTATACGCGCATAGCACGGGCAGAGTGAGGGCTTACGGCAAGCTGTCGCCACCCTCCAATATCTCCAGCGGTGTGACACCAGGATGCCCGTTGTAACCTTTCCTCTTCAACTTCGCTATTGACGAAGTCATGGAAATTGCATTTACAGGACATGAGTTGGGAGGTGGGCAGCTACTCCCAGGCGAACGACTTCTTGACTTGGAGTATGCAGACGACATTGCCCTCATCTGTGACAGCTCCCAGACGTGCCAAGCCGCGCTGGACAGATTAGCACTGACTGTCACTCGCTTCGGGCTTCGCTTTGCACCATCGAAATGCAAAGCAATCCTCCAAGATTGGCAGGGAACACTTCCTGCGCTGACCCTTGGTTGGGATCAGCTAGAAGTCGTTCGGAAATTCAACTACCTAGGAAGTTGTATCAGCGCCCTTGGGATCGAAGACGATATCACGAACCGTATAGCAAAAGCTCGAAGTGCTTTTGCTAACCTTGGCCACCTATAGCGGCGGCGCGACATTACTCTCGCCCTAAACGGTAGGGTGTACAATGCAGCCCTACGTCCGACCTTACTGTACGGGTGTCGAAACCTGGCCCCTAAGATCAGCGGACATAAAAAGGCTAATTACGTCCGACCATCGGCGCGTTCTTAGTTTGTCTCACATCTGGTGGGAACACCGCGTGAGTAACGAGCGTGTTCGACGCCTTGTTTACGGCACAGGAAAAGGAACTGAACCGCCCAGCACCGTTATTTCACGTACCAGGCTCCGATGACTGGGCCAGGTGTTGCGCATGCCAGCCCACCGACCTCCACGACGTGCGTTGTTTGCTCACCGGGAATGCGGATGAAAGAAGAGGAGGGGTGGCCAAGCGATGACTTGGTCCAGAGGAATGAAGGCCCTCACTTCGGAGCTAGCCTCAGTTGCAGCGTCACGGCGCCCTGGTTGGGGTCCAAAAGACGATGGACACGTTTGGCCGGATACACTTGCTGACATGGCAAGCAGCCGACCTCAGTGGCGTTCCTGCGGTGAGTTTCTTTGTCCCCCCCATCCCTTTTAGCCTCCCCCTCAAACCACAATCTCATTTCGTAGCGTAAAATATAGTAATTTTTCTTTTTGCCTAGTAGCCGGCTGGTAGCTTAACGAAACGATGCCTATCCGTTGCTGGTAACTCAGCTGGCATGCCACTTTTGTATTTATTTTCCTTTTCATTTATGGCTGCACAGTAGCTGAGGTGTTTCCCACCTCGAGCAGATGTGTATAAGGAATGATGAGTCCACGGGCGTTCAGCGAGCAGAGAGGAAGTTTCCCGAGAGAAACAAGCAAGTTATCGTCCAGGCAGAGATTGCATTAATTTCTTGAACTGTCACGTCTACCGACATCCAACAATTGTAGTGTTCTTGCACATTTAAGCGACATTTGACTCAGTAGATAGACCTGCGTCGTGGAACTGTCTACTAAGCAAAGGTGTGCCCGACTCTACAGCCACACGTCGGGCAAGGTCAGGGCTTACAGAATGCTTTCCTCAGCGGCGTTCACCCAGATTGCCCTATTTAACCTTCCGTCTTCAATTTTACCATAGTATATGTCATCCAGTGAGCATTGAAAGTCGTTTAAAACTGCGGCGTTTAGATACTCTCAAGTGACAGAGTCGCGGACTTGAACGACCCCGATGATATCGCTTTGCTTGGGAACCAGCAACAAACAGTCCAGAGCGCTTAGAACCGCCTAATGACAGTGACTTCTAACTATGGCCTGTATTTAACTCCGGGCAAATGTAAAATACTACTACAAAACTGGCAGATGCACGTGCCATTGTTAGTGATGTCCTGGAACAAGTCCTCTGTTCCACTTATTTAGGGAGCTGCATCAAGCTGGCGGCGGTGTTAGATATGAGGTCTCACAACGGATCCCAAAGTCCCGTTTCCCATTCATCAGACTGAAACACTTATGGCAATGTCACGACGCGCCTCTAGATCAAGGGCAGGGTACACATTGCTTCTGTCCGAGCGGTCCTCTTGTACGGTCGAGACTTGGCCGACTCGCTCGCAGGACATGAAAAAGTTGTCTGTTTTTGACAATCGTCATCTAGAAAGGATAGCTCACATGTGGTGGTCGCATCACGTAAGTAACACAGAAGTAAGAGCGGGAGTGTTTGGAGCACAGTCCAAACCTCAAAACGATTATTCTCCGAAGCTGCATGCGTTGGCTCGGCCACGAATCGCACATACGAGCATATCGCCTTCCACGCCGAGCGTTATTTGCGCGCTCAAGAGGCGGTTGGGAAAGGTGCCGCGGTGGACAACCAATGACGTTGAGAAGGAGCATGAAACAGGCAACTTCAAGCTTACCTTCCATCGGACAAGTCCGTCTTCCAGGATGGGGACCACGCGACTCGGAGTGCCAGTGGTTCGAAACGCTGGTTGTGGCGCGGAATAGACATCCGCGGCGACAGTGTTTTTCAATCGCATTATCTATTAGTTAATGTCTAACCGAACAGAAAAACATAAAATGGTGTGTGTAAAGCCGAAAAATGGTCATCTCCTCATGCTGCATATATATGGTTGGCGGCATCCAGTTTCGGATTTGCCTGTCGCTGCGGCCTAAACGATGACAGCTACAGAACGTCTGCGCCTACAGAGGGACCATGGGTGGCTTGCGCTGCATCACCCACAACTCCATCCACACACCCCATATCCAGTGTAAACCCGAAGGAATAAGACCGGGAGGCATGTGGATGGGAGCCACGTTTCATCGACTTCGGTATTATCCAAAGTTCTCGAGAAGGTTGTGAAAAAGTGTCTGCTGTCGTCCCTCGAATCGATGGACGTATTGACGCCAGCGCAAAACGGCTTTACGAAAGGGCGATCCTGCATCACCAAGTTGATGTACGCAAACCCCCAGTGGGTACGAGCTCTCAACGAACGGAAAGATGTTGACGTGGTGTACATCGACCTTAGTAAGGAGTCTGACAGAGTGAACCACGAGGTACTCCTTCGTAAACTGAGGACATACGGAATCGGTGGCACGTTACTTCAGTGGTTACACGAGTTTATTGTGGGATGAAAGTTTAGAGTACAGGTCAATGACTACCTGACAGACTGGTCCCCATCAAGTAGTGGCGTACCTCAAAGAACTGTACTTGGGCCAGTGTTATTTCGCATTCATATCAACGATCTTCCGCAGCAGCTCCAGTCACCATGTGCCCTGTTTGCAGATGAATTGAAAATCTGGAGGATCATTGAGAACCAGGACGACTGCGCTCGCCTCCAATATGACTTAGAGCGACTGTCAACGTGGTCCACTGAAATGCAACTCCCTCGTAACGCAAGCAAGTCAGAGTTCATCAGTATTACCAGACGTCCAGCCCCTCGATCATACACCTTGGACGGCCAGTTACTCCATCACAACACATCTGTCAGAGACTTAGGAGTTCTCCCACGACATGATATGAGATCACTAGAAAATACAGAGAAATTGTACCGTGCGGGACTTCGTATGCTCTGGGCATTAAGACGCAGTTTCTCCAAATGATCCGAAGAAACCGTCCCTCGTCTATTCACCTCACTCATTAGACCAATCCTTGAATACGGTGCCCCAGCTTACCATCCGATAACCCAATGGGAAACTAAAAAGCTGGAGAAAATACAGCAAGTCGCAACTAGGATGATACGGAGTCTACAAAAGCTTCCGTATGAAAAACGTTTTGAAAGGCTCGGACTCCACACACTATCCTACCGCCGAGTAAGAATTGACCTTATTATGACCCATCGAGTACTACACTTAAATCAATTCCCCATACTGCGACCAATATTTCACCTGCGGGAACCCTGTAACAAACGCAGGGTCCCCAGCATGAAAAAAGTATCACATCAGGTTTGTATCAAACGAAGAATCGTAAACTTATGGAATACACTACCAGAAGGATTAATAGAGGCCGATTCTGTGAAGTGTTTTAAAACCCGCACCGACGATTATCTCGGAAACCTGTGCTTTTGTGAAACGATGCACATACAATGCCAAGAGAAGACTGCATGCCCGGAAATAATGACATTAGTACAAATCCCTAACCGAACAAGGATTCACGGACTAGACACAATCGCTGATGATTCAAAGTAAATGTTGTTGATTTTTCGTAATTCGATAGAGTTGTATAGAAACCTTTCCACTTGCTCTTAAATACAGTCTCAGTCTAATCAACGGAGCCGGCCCACATTCCTTCACAGGAAAACACAAACACGATGTATTTGGGGAACCAATAGCACACAAGGCGGTGGTTGGACCGCAGTCCGCTCTAGAGTGCATGGAACCATTCTTCGAGCCTAGCACGGCCACGAGGACCGTGCACTCCGTCCTCTCCAGCAACGATCAACTGTCCTCTGGAACCAGTATAAACGAGGTAGTGGGTAATAGGCAGGTAGGCATCGTGTCAACATGCGCATCAAGCGCAGCCACACCAAGGATATCATGCAAGAACCAAATAATTAAAACGACGATATCAAATAAGATGAATCGAATAATACATAAAGATGCGGTGACATAACTCTTCATTAAATGGCCGTACAAAATAAGTTGATTAAGAAAGAATCCGTAGTAAGTTCAAGAGGTCAGAAAACATATGTTAAGAAAGTGTTACAAACGCGAAAATGTTATCGAAGTTAAGTATAATTAGTCTAGGCGAGTTGTGAAAGTAAAAAGAAGATAGTTCAGGTAGACATTCATATGAGAAAGAAAAGCATTAGGACAAGATAACAAACCCACCACCTGAAATAAAGAAACCCAGCATGCAAGCACGCAGTTAGTAAATCGTATGCGTACCTACCAACGCTGCGCCGCTTCTGTCTACGTTCTCTGCAGGACTCGCAGTCGTTAAGGTGTAGGCCCAGAGTGCCATCGCTCATGGCTCTTTAGGTCTGCCTGATTCAGGCATTCGCGACCGTATGTGCTACAGCAACATGCGCTCGAGGTCGATGGAGTACAACCAATCGGCACCTGTCGCTTCCGCATTTGCCGCTTCTTCCATGCATGCACGAGGACTTTCTCCCGCACCGCAGCAACTGCCTTCGTGATCAGATCACACCATGTACGCCGATCAATCGCCCTCGATTCCCATGACCTACAATCAAGATTAGAACGTGAGGCTCACTTTGATCATGTCCTGGTAGCGTGATTTTGGTTTCCCCACATGCTGTTTTCCAACACTCAGCTGACCATATAATAGCTGCCTCAGTATCCGCGTCGAATTTATACGCCACACATGACCGAGTCACTTCAGATATGCAGTCCACTGCATACATCCCACTTCGGCGCAACACTTCCGTGTCCGCAACTCTGTTGCACCAACTGATGCGCAGAATCCGTCGCAAACAATGTTGATGGAACCGCTCAAGAGATCGCACATCCCGCCGGTACATCGTCCATGTTACGATGCCGTATAGAACGGACAGCACCATGGATTTGCAGATCATCAGCTTCGTGAAAACGGTAAGCTGATGGTTGTTCCACACTCGGTACTCTAGTTTACCGAATGCCGCCGCCGCCGCCTTCGATATGCAGCTCACTGTGTAGCTGCTGGCCAGTCGACACTACACTCCCATAATAGCAGACGAGGGGGGTGGTTTCCACTACTTCAGCACCTATGCTGATTCGCGGCACCATTGCAGATTGCACCTCCGGTGAAGGCTGAAAAAGACAGTTTTGCTTGTGTTGATGGAGAGCCCAAATTTGGTCGCTGTCAAAGCCAGAGCACTAGTCATGTGCTGCAACTCATCCGCAACGTGTGCAAACAACACACTGTCATCAGCATCATCAACATACGGATAGTTGTCTCACAGACTAGGGTTCGCGCACCGAAACGACGGATGTTCAGCAACCCACCATCAATACGGTGCTCCGCACGAACACTGTAAGCACAAGCCGATTCAAAAGCACAAGACATCATGGCATGAAGATATATATTAAACAGGGCAGGAGCTAAGACACAGCCTTGCTTCACACCAGAGACAACTGTAAAGTCATCCGAGGTCTCTCCACTCAGCTGCACCCTCGTTCGCATACCAATGTGAAGACATGCAATTAAACTTATGAACTTACGCGGACAACCAAACTTACCCAACAGCAGCCACAATGCCTCGCGGTTCACCGTATCAAATGCCTTGATGAAATCAACAAACATCAGGTACAACGGCTGGTGTCGTTCTCTGCACTTCTCCTGCAACTGACAAGCCGCAAACACCATGCCGATGGTGTTGCGACTCGTACAGAAGCCACACTGCTCTTCCGACACGTTCGGTCCCACAACCTGACTGTCGAGACGCTTGAGCAGGATTCGGGCAATCACCTTGCCCACACAACTCAGCAAGTTAATGCCACGATAATCCGTGCAACATTGCTTGCTGCCTTTGCCCTTGTACAGTGGTAGGACAAGGGCATCCTTCAGCTCAACAGGCACAACCTCCTCAATTCATACGCGTTGCACCAAGTGGTGCAGCGCAGTCACCAACGCAGTTCCGCCGTGTTTCAAGCGGGATACCGTCGGCATCGGCACACTTGCCGTTTCGTAGCTGAACAAGTGCTCTCTGAGTCTCATCCAGTGTCGGCGCGTCCGCCAGAATCGCCTTCACATCGTGCTTCTTGAGGCCGTTCATTGCAGGCCAGTCGAGCTCTGGACGGTTATTCAAAAGAGACAGTTAAACTGTTTTTTCTAAATCTGCACTGTCTGCAGTCTGTGTGCAGGTAGCGCCTGAACTACCATCGATTACCGCCCTCAGAGGCTCCAGCTTCGGTCCATACACCGCCTTCAAGGAATCAAAGAATTCCTTGTGTTGGCGGCATTCGGCGTTCGCCTTCTCCGTCCACCATATATTTTTAATGCGATGGCGCTCTCGGGTCAGTCGTCGTCGAATTCTGTCAAACTTACCCTTATTCTCTATGCCACTGAGGCCTGCCACATTTGCAGTAAATGCTGCGTTCTTCTCCGATACCAATGCACCAATCGTCGCATGGTTCTCATCAAACCAATCAGGCCGCTTAGTTGGCGCGCCCGATGGTCTACTCGGTAGCAGCTGTCACCTGGTAGCGAACATGGTGCCATATGTCGTCCACTGTGGCTATGCATTCCACATCAGACAGGCGTACAGCCATCGCCTTCTCCATATCAATACGTTTCGCTACAGTACCGAGGGAGAGAATGTTAAATTTACGCCGATTCACGGCGGGAGTGCAATACACAGTTTTACAAAAATATATGTACAGGTTGGTCCGCACCAATTTATGATCAGTGCCACACTCAGCTCCACGCAGTACACGTCTCATACGCACCGCACGCATATCATGCTGACGTAGGATGACATAGTCAAGCAAGTGAGCGTGACCACTGCGCGGGTGCGTCCACGTTGCTATATCACTCGCACACAGTGCAAACCGAGTGGTTGTGATCGTCAGGCCGAGTGGCACACAGTCAGAACAGGCTGTCACCGTTCGTATTCGCTGAACCAATGCCATGCAGACCGATGACATCTGTCCACACCAATGCGCGCGTTGAAATCACTCAGCAGAAATAGTCAGTCGCTCCACGGCACAGATCGTATCACGGAGGATCGCTGAGTGCATAATGGATTACGCGTGTCATCAGGGCAACAAATAGTAGGACTGTAGGTCCTGATAAAAGTGGCAAACTTACCTCTCTCGAGTCGTAGGCGAACAGTCAGCAGTGTGCTTAGCCACCAGCTCGCCATTTAGGTGATCGGATAGTGCAAATCCGACTCCATGTTCACGTGGTGCTGAGGTGACATTTCCCATCCAGCAGAACGTATAGCCAGTGCAAACTTCATTGCGTTGGCGGGCAACCGTATGAGTGGTGACGACCTTGAAGGGAGGTAAATGTATGGTTGGCGGCATCCGGTTTCGGATTTGCCTCACTGCGGAATTCACGAGGACAGCCACAGGATGTCTGTGCCTACAGAGGGACCATGGGTGGCTTGCGCTGCATCACCCACAGCTACATCCACACACCTCATATCCAGTGTAAACCCGAAGGAATAAGACCGGGAGGCAGGTGGATGGGAGCCACGTTTCATCAACGGAGCCGGCCCACACCCCTTCAACATGCACAGAGGCAGCATTCCTGTCTATTTGTGAGGGAATCATGCGTACCAGACGTACACAAGGCGGTGGCTGGGCCGTAGTCCACTCCACACTGGATGGAACTACTTTTTGAGCCTAGCATGGTCACGAGGACCATGCACCCCGTCCCCCCAGCAATGTTTCAGTCTCCTGGAACCAGTAATCGAGGTGAAGGGTGTTAAATAAGTAGGCACCTTGTCAACACATTTACATGGATCGCAGCACACCGAGGATATCAAACAACCAACATAGAATTTAAGGGAAAGCAAACACGCAAGACTGACATACAATATGCACGAGAATAATAGAATTGAACAAATCAAATATGATGGAATGACTTTTATTCACATCAAAAAACCTAGAATAAGTTTTAGGTGGTTTAGCACAATTGCTGTGAAGAAGCATCATGAATGCGGCATCAAACTCAAGATTTGACAGCTCCGTCTAGATATATCTTCATAAATTCTTAAACATGTGATAAAATTCCGCTCTGGATTCGGAATAAACACGAACCTATTGTCAGTGACGGTTGTAGCATCACCTGAAGGCTTCTCATTATCGCAAACGATCGTAGATTGATGATATTGTTCGTGTGAGTCTCAATGATATTCATCCCTGCGGCTTCGAACTGATGCCGTTGCTGCAGCAAATGGCTTCTCTGTTGGCAAAATCTGCTTTGTTCCCGCTGATAGCACCGAGGATCGATAGTTATTTAGATCACGGTAAAATCGCTTCTTACATCAAAAGACACGGGCCTCAACAAAACGTCCAACTGAGACCAGCAGAAGGATATCTTAATAGTCAAAATGCGTTTGACTATAGATTTCAAAAGAAATGACCCGGGAAAGTTAATTCCATCAGAAACTACTAGATGCCTGAAAACGCTCTCGTTGTCGGGCATCGTTAAAAGTGTTGACATTCACTTTCAATAATCGACTCCCACCTGGGTTAGTCCAGGTTTCCGTTGAGACTATGAGCAAGCGACCAGGAGTTAAATGCTTTTGTGAGCCAGCTACCGTAACAATGACTGATCCAACGTAAGTTGCTAATATAAGTAATCCCTGCAGTGAAGTACCAGAGGGTCTGTTGCCAAAAATCAACTGGCCAATCTCAGCACTGATTACCAGGTGTTCTAATCAGATGTGAACAATACTCTACAAACGCCAATGAGCGAAGTGGTCCACGGTTTAACGTCTTTAGTGTCAACTAGTCAAGCCTCTGATCCCCATCGTTGCACTGGTCTTACCGCACCTTATGCACCCTACCTTTCACCGACAGGCTGATGCCATGAGTTCCGGCAAGCGACACGAGCCCTGTTGATGCTCGGTGTAACCTCATCAGTGATGTTACAGAACTACCCAGGTAAGTGAACCGACCTACCATTTCTAGTGATAGCAAAAGCCGGTGAAGTGTCAATCGACCTGTAACAACACTGTAATGTTAAGATGCAAGGTACGTGTCAAATCCTGTAGCGTTAAACGCCAGTCTATTCAGTAGTGCCGGAATAACGATCAAAGGACAGCTGCAGTCGGTCATTCGAAGAACTTCCAGTACAGCAGTGTCTGATAGCATAAAGTCACTTGTGATCATCCCGACCATAACACTGAAAAGGAGGAAACGGACAACTTAGAAGAGCCCGCTTGTCGTGGGGAACTCAGGATACAACATCACGCTGACCAACAACCGGACTCGAGAATCGCAACGGAGAGATAATAATGGAAATAACTTCTTTCATGGATAGGCAGCACAAGCCAGGTCGAAGATGACTTCAAGTGGAGGAAAACCACCACAGGCGACGGTCTGTAAGTGTATCGCTGCTCCAATACTAGATGCAGAGTATGGGGTCAATGCAGTTACGACCAGGACGTCAGCTTGGCTCCAATAATCCGGCTCTCACGAAGGTCAGGGTCCAGTTGGCAGCAGGAGTCTTTGGTAGCATCAGGACTGCAGTAGGTGGGGTGTAACCTAAATACACCAAAAAGAGCGTCTACGGCCGCCAACTCTAGATGATGTTGACAACCGAGTTTCAGAAAGATGGACTCCTGCATGAATACATCCCACTAAGGAATACTCAGCGTTGATTTTGAGTCATTAACATCATCATCAAGAGCAATACATCAGCCATTTGAACTGATGCTTCGCTGCCATATAATCATGATGAATAAAGGAATAAATAATAAGAAGAGGGGCTAACCTGAAAACCTTAATGCCCTAAGCAAACATTCAGAATCAAGGAGCCTACACCTTGTGTAAACAACATACCGTCACAAACAGCTGGCTATCGTGAAAACATAAGGCAGCACCGACGAGACAGCTTCCTTGTGGCTTTCACTGCCCCGCGCCATTATCAACCATTACCCAGCAGATAACCCAGCACCAAACACAATTTAAACAGGAAATCCGAGTAGGAGACGACAGCAGACGCGCCACTGGTGTCGGTTGCGAGCTATGTCCTGCAAAGCCTGGAGCCAAGCACATAGTGAGTCATCTGGACTCCAGCCCGGAAGACGAGACGGACCAACGTCACCCAGTTTGGTCGTCAGTAACTTCATTTCCCGCTGCCAAGTCAAGTTCTTTCCACCTCAAGCCTTGCGCCACCCTACACTTGGCAAACGAAACAAGGCCCTCCTAAATATGCAGTGACCAGGCATACGTAGCACGTACCCGAGAAAACGCAACTTATTCAGTGCGATCTGTCATCCTAGGGAGCTAGCATGATTATCCCTACCTAGTGCTCGCCTACGCACATCATCATTGCGGACACGCTGGTGTCATCCGACACCAGCAATGTTTCGCAGACAACGATTATTATAGACTTGAAGGCGCCTCCGATTTCCACACGGAAGCGGCCAAGGTTCACTACCGTAGAGCAGGACGGCAATCACTGTGGCCTTGTATACACGGCCTTTCAGAAAATGGGAAACTCCCTTCTGTCGCCAAAGACGCCGCAGTTTCAAGAAGGCAGTTATGGCCTTTGCAATGCGTGAGCTGACGTCATTTTCTATGCGCCTATCATTGCTGATACAGCTGCCAAGCTACGTAAATTGATCAACCACCGAGTTACTCATTAGCAAGGGTCAATGGGTCATTAAGTTGCTGGTGGTCCTGCAGCAACACTTTGCACTTTGAAGGTGTAAAGCGCATATCAAATAATGGGACCACTTTAGACAGGATAATCAGGTTTGATTGTGCCCCCACAACCTCGTCGAAAAGCAAGATGCTATCGTCCGTATAATCAAGAGTAACTAACCTTTAATCAGACAGGACCACAACGTCTACATCGTTAGATTCCTCAAGGGAACACTCCATGATGGAGTACACGATGAAATTGAACAAAAACGGGGAAATCGGAAAACCCTGATGAACGGCACTTGTAGTCCGAAAGCTATCCGACAGATCACCGCAGACGCGGCCTGTAGTGTTCGAGTATAGAGCACGTAGGACGTTCACATATTTCGTGGGAACACGTTCCGCGCAAGTACTTCGAACAGAATACATCGATCGATTGAATCGAACACACTTTTGAAATCAAGGAACACAGTTATTGGCGGCCTGCGATATGCGTGGCGCTGCTCTAGTACCTGCCGCAAAGTGCATATATGGTCTATACAGCCACGTCCTGGGCGAAAACTGGCCTGCTCTTCCCTAATCCGAGATTCCCGTTCTGCAGTGAGGCGACGAACGAGAATCGAGGCCAATAATTTCGTCACAACTGGCGTTAGACTAATATCCCTGTGGTTAGAACAGACTGTGCGACTGCCCTTTTTGTGTATTGTCACTATAATCGATTCGCTTCAGTTAGGCGGTACACTTCCTTCCAGATACGTTCGAATAGGGAGATCAGTGCTTTGCAGAGGACCTGACCACCATCCTTGAATAGTGCAGGTGGGAGAGAATCCGGACCAGCGGCACAAAAACGATTAAAGGCTGCAATCGCGTTTCGGAACTCGGCCTCCGACGGAGACTCTAAACTAACCGCCCATGGCTCGTCCTGCATCACCTGAGTAAGAAGAGGTCCGGGAGCAGCGGTCAGCTAATCTGATCTTGAAAGTGTTCCGCTCAACGAGTCATACGTCGGCCGGTGGCCGAGTGGTCTGCACGTTTGGTTCGCAACCATAAGGTCACCGGTTCGAATCCGCGTAGGGGTGGGCGTCCTCGCGGTATACTCCGCCCGCGCGCGACTGGCGGTGGTCGCGCGGCAGCGAAGCGCCGTTACGGCGTACAGCTGACACATTATTATTTATTATTATGATTTACTATTAACGAGTCATACGGTGCTCCTCATTGTGTAAAAGTGCACCCGCGCTGTCTCTGATTGTCACACTGACGCCTGATTTTCTGGGACCGGTGGTGCGGATCAGCTGGGAGAGCTTGCGGTAAGTGCCTACCGCTCTCCCCTCCTCCATCTGTTGAGCCCGACTGGCCCACCAAGCTTCCTTGTCAGCACACAGGCTCTGCTTTAGTTCGCGCCTAATAGTCCGTCTGATCACATTGTGCTCAAAGCCAGCAGGCATGTTTTTTCTGGATTCCAACAGGTTCACCCACCTCTCGGATATCCAGTGACCGGTGCGGTGACCATTGATAGTGCCACAAGCAAATGATCCTGCGTCATGCATGGCGGCCGAGATTCTATTCCACTGAAGTTGTCATTAGGACAAGACAGCGAAAGTTCGGTACGCAGTGCGTTTTGATGGGCTTGCCTGACCGAGGGCTAAGACAATTGCACAGTTGTCAATTGGAGTGGACGCTTGGTGCGTTTACCGGTAAAGTTCATGGAAAAACGACAACGTACTAAGGCATGACCAGTCGACGCAGGTTTTCCAATACGAGCGACAATCTAGGATGGAACCGCGCCATCTGTAACTTATGGCAATGCGGTCAATTTGGGTCCATTGCTGTCCAGCTACAGGAGCACGCCAACTGGCTATTCAGCGCCCACTGTCTAAAAGCAGTGCTACTAAGAAACAACTGGTGCTCCGCACACAGTTGCAGCAGACGCTGGCCGCCGTCAGTCCGTTCGAATTTAACCTCATAATTAGCATCCAGCTGAGCTTCTGAAGAGCTCAGACGTCCTACTTGTGCGTTCATATCCCTTGCAAATACTATAATATCTAAACTAGTAGGACTGCGTAGTAACGTGTTCAGTTCGAGACAGCATTAGAACTGCAGTCAGTAAGAACATGAGTGGAAATCACAAACGTTTTGTACTTCGTGAAGCAACTTTAGTTGAGGTCGTCAAACGGGATGCACACAAACGGCTTTTTACTGGAATCCAATCAACCAACATTTGCTCAGCCTTGGAATTTGGAATGATACCTACACCAGCTTGACCCGCGAGTGTTGCATCGGCGTCTCTGGATGCGTGCAACCAATAACGAGAGGATAAGCCGGGTGCAGTTAATTCAATAATCCCGTCAGGGTCATTGATCCTGGTTTCGGACACACAAACACATCAATACCCAGTGTGTCCAAGGTGGGTGTGTACGCAGCCAGCTGACCTATTTGTCTTAGAGTGCGAACGTTGAAGGCCGCCAGGGAAACTGGACAGCGTGACCTTATAAGCGACTGTTGCTGATAGGCGTCCAATGGGTGCTGTGGGAAGGTGGCTGCAGATAGTTCTACTCCAGTGGCACTTCGGTTGCAGTCAATTAGGCAGAGAATTATAGAAGATTAGTAATGGGGGTCGGGATAGGAATAAGGGAAACAAGTGGAAAACAAAGAAAGGAGGGCGCCAGCAGTAGCATGTGTTCACTTATCCGCCCTGCTGTACGCAGCAGATAAGGCGACCACTGAAAATCTGCGCGACAGCCAATGCAGGATGAAGTTTATGTTTGAAGAAAAAAGTCATGGTTGTATGTGTGCTGAGATACTGCCAGGTAGCCCAGACCTAGACGGGAGGACGATTAGGGTCTTCAACCAAAGCCTTTGGCTCAAAAGCCTGTCCGCAAATTAGCAGGGTGGTGGTAATGATTTAATTTTACAGAAATGGAAGCCATCCCATTTCAAACCCCCCAACTTGGGGGACCAGGAGACTGAGTTTGTCTGACCTCTAATCACTGACCAACCGGGTAGGAGTAGCTCTCAAAGGGCAAGGAAGCACCACCCAGGATAGCTTAATGAGTCAAGGAGGTACGCAAACCGTCGCACCACGTTGAGCACCATGTGCACTCAAGTTTGACCAATGGTTGCTGCATCGGCATCTTCGGACTAGTGTAACCAACAACGATGTGACAAAAGTGACGCAGTTCGATGGCCGTGCGAGAGCCATGGACGCCAATGTTGGACACGCATCATGGGTTAAAAAACAGGGTGTCTAATTTGCGTGTAAGTGCAGCCCGTTAATCTATCTGTCCAAAGACAAATGCAGAACATCGCCAGAGAAACGGGGCAGTGTGACAAACAAGGAACAGTTTATGGTATGAGTCCAATGGGTGAAGTGGTAAAAAATGGCGTCAGCAGTACGCCCGTACGCAGTACTGACACTTCGCTGCCACGTAACCACCACCGGTCGTACGTAGGCTAAGGAAACTTCGAGGGTCGCCCTGCCCCTAAGCAGGCTCAAAACCCGCGACGTCGGATTACAAGACAAACTTGTTACCTTCAGGCTATGGGCAGGCAGTGAAATGGTCTGATAACCGTACTGCAGCTGAAATCAATTAGGATGAAGTTGGGAAAGAAAAATAGCAAAGGAGTCCAGAAAGGCGCAAGATATACCGGTAGAAGGAAAGAATGCGGTGGATAAAGCGACAACGCGGAAGGCGGCCGAAGTTTGATGATAACTTAATGGTTGTATACTGATGTTGATTCACACATGTTTCGGTGGCCTAAGAAATATGCATGAAGACAAAGAAAACCTGGAAACCAAGGCGCAGTTTTCGCAGAAAGAAAACGACGCATAATTCGTGGTTGTACATGGGTTAGGACACTGATAGTGCACTCAAACCCTGATACCCACCACTCAAAAGCATGGTGCCCGTGTTACAGTGAATAAAGAAATTATAAACCACTCCCGGACGATTAGCGCAGAGAATGACGAACAAAAGTAATGACGATTCACGATGACGACTTGTCGCTTGGCCGACACTACACGCTCCGTCACTCGAAGCAGCGAATATTTCTTCCAGAATACGAACCGCATGCTTAAACCAAAGACTGACATGCAAGGCACTGGGGTAACTAGCCATGTGATCAAAGGACTCCAAAACGCATCAGAAGTAGGGCGCTGAGGTGTAACGCAGTCTGGCTTTAGAACAGTAACAAGCTTTGAGGAGCAAAAATGACGGTGTATCCTGTTAGACAGATGTAGACAATTACAGGTAGAATCAATTGAATAAACAGTACACTACCTCTACGTTTAATTCAGCCACTGGTGTCTACGATCGACCTAAAGATGTTGACACTGAACTCAGAAGCCATGGCCAAAGCATTGTCCAATAGGAGCGATTCCAATAGGAATGAAAAAGAATAACCTAGTGCACTTCGCTGATTCATTAGGAACGATAGTTACATGATACCATGAGCAGTGACTCGGGAGAAAACTTCTATGCTGCCAAGTCTAAGTTGGTTAAGCTATTTGTGTCTAAATCATCGCCGGATATTTATTAGCCTGTAAGTTCGACTGGCGTACTTTTAAAGTTATTGGAAAAGCTTATTAAAGATCGAGTCTATGAGCATGTAACTGCCCATAACTTGATCGGAGCGGCACAGCATGGCTTTGCCAAGAAAAAAGTCATGCCACACTAACCTGCTGTGTTTCCTTGATGAAATAACCCGGTGTCTTGATGACGGACTCCCGAAAGAAATATGTTATGTTGACTTCAGTAAAGCTTTTGACTCGGTAAACCACCGCTTTCCGCTAGAAAAGATGACCTGGTTTAGACTACACGCTAAATTGCTTTCCTAGCCTTTAGCGTTCCTCTACCGCAGGAGGTTTCGTGTTTGGGTTGGAAATAGTGCTTCGGGCACAGGTACTGCACATAGTGGTCTCACAGGGTGCAGTACTCAGTCCGCTATTGTTTCTTATGTCTGTAAATAATTTCGCCCCTTTACTTGAGAAGCCCAAATTTTGTCTTGATTTAAGTTTGTTAGCAAGAGCGACAGAGCTACTGTTGTTAACTGGTCTTATTCATGGGATCTGCTCTTAAACGCCAACAAATGCCAAATCTTGACTCCGTGGCGAAAATGTGGCAATGAATGCACCTGTAGGGTCACGGACAATGCAAGGTGCTATTAAAGCACGCGATCATGGCATCACCGTGACGAATAACTTCAAGCCGTCGGCGAAAAGTAAGCATGCTGCTAACAACGCACGACAGTTATTTCGACACAGGAGGGGTATGAGTTGTACCAGGCCAGAGGTCTTCACTCTTCGTATAAAGCAGTGGTCAGAACACATTTGGTATACTGTGTTCAGGCCAGGGCGCCCTCCTTGCAAAAGGATGTAAACCGTATTGAGAATATGCAGAAACAGGCCATACGAATGGTATAAGGCTAAAGAGGTTCACCGCATGAGGTACAGTTAGCTAACTTAGGAGTGCACTCAATGAAACGCAGATTGAGAAGGGATTTAGTGGAGACAATCAAGGTCATGAAGGGTCTCAGGCCAACCGATGTCTTCGACTCATAGTCTAAAGTTGAAACAGCAGACCAATGCTCGATATAAGAGCTAAGTTCTTAAATCGGGTAGTGCCTAGTTGGAAAAATTCTCCTTCTGTATTAGTGAAATATAAGACAGAGGACTTCAAGCTAGGCCTGGCCAGTACTCATATCAGCCTCTAACGACAAGCAAGCAGCCTATGCACATACCTGAAAAAGTGGCTATTTCCAGTTCAGTTCAGTTCAGATGGGGACTGGAACGATAGGAGAATCCCGTGAGTGTTCCATCTTGAGTGGATCGTTGAGCCAGGAAAAGATGAAGTGCTCAGTTATTGATGGATCTAAAACGGAAACACCCGTATCGCACCCTGGCCAACCAGTTAATGCCCACGTTTCTTGCCCTAGCAGTCCCTGCTGTGGCAGTCACGTGAAGTAAGCAAAGGATAGGAAGAGAAATCGAAGGTACAGAATAGGGAAGTGCACTTAAATAAGAAAATAATACCAACACGTGAAGAAAAGTAGAGAAAAGAAAATCGAAGTACGAAGATGCGAGTTACTCAGGAAAATGGAAAAGTTTCGTGTTGCCACCCAAGAGCGTCAAGTTGCCGCTCAAACCCCTTAACCGTAGATTCCCTGATAACACTTTCCGGAAGCATGTTCCAGCGGTCGATGACTCTGCGTGACAGCCGGACTTCCGCCCTAATCCGATCGGACCGCGGTTTGTCCAGCTTCAACGAATGACCGCGTAGAACAGACAATCTAGCGGGACTAAATAGCCAAGATAAATCTAGACCAACCTTCCAGTTAAGATACGGTAGGTTAGGATTAGGTCTCCTCTAAGCCTTCGGTAGTGCATTGAATGCATTCCCAAACTAAGTAGACGCTCGGGGTACGTCCGTCCCGTAATCCCTCGACTAACCTGGTACCCACTCGTAAAACCCTCTCTAGCTCCATTTAGCTCCTACTTCCTCTATTATAAACGCAAAAATCCTCCAGCACGTCGAAGTGTTGGGAGTCCCGTTCGCTTAGTGGTATACGAAACGGGACGATGGTTAGGCGAAATCTCATTTCGTCCGTCGATCATGCGTGTTGTACTATCCCACCACGTCCACATCGAATGACCGGTATCCTGACATGAGTAAATGTGAGCTCAAAATAAATCTTGTTCGGTGTAGTTTGGTCAACCTAAACAATAGCGTGACTGCGCGCCGGATACCGCTGGCCACATAAGCGTTTAAAAGGCTTGCAGTTCGGTGAAGCTGGCATGTACATACCTAATAGTCAAGCAGTCTAACAGTAGAATGGTAGCACTGATGCAGAGAAAACTGTATCAGTCAAATAATACAGCTTACGCTTTTCAGTGTCCGTTAGGCTGGAGTCGGATTCCAATCGATCCCAACGAGCAGCAGTCAGCTTACGCAGGCGTAACTCCACCTTGACACTGGACACACGAAATGAAGAATCTGACTTCGAGACAGAATGTAGTAAGTGGAACGTTTTTAGTGGCTCTTCCCCATTTTCAGTGACTGCGAAAATAGTAACCTTTAGTTTTCGAAAGACCGTTCTCATTTACTGAATCCGTTTCGAACTCAACTCTCACATCCTCCGGCTTGAGATTTTTTCGAAAATAATTAATACAAACTTCCGCGTCCGTTTGATACCAATCAAACCTTCAGGGAACAAATAAGGATATAAAGGAACCTACCTGGAAGACCCTTGTGACATACCGCTAACAAGTCCTACGGATCGTAGCCTTACTAAAGTCGTGCATTGAGTGCTGCTGCGAATAGCAAGTTCAAGTTCAAGCAAGACTGGAACGATAGGATTATCCCGTGAGTATTCCTTCTTTAGTGGCTCATTGAACCCGTACTTGGCAGGTTTTGAAATACTGATGGACCTGAAACAAAGACCGCATCAAACCGTGTTTAATCAATTAGTTCAAGTTCAAGTGGGTCAAGTTCAAGTTCAAGTTCAATTGGGACCGGAACAGTAGGAAAATCCCGCGAATGTTCCACCTTTGAAAACGTCGTTGATCCAACAGGGAAAACGGTGCCTTGATGTGCCAAAGGAGAGCCAAAGCAACACACACGATTCATATGGTCAACCAAACAATGCCCACGTGCCCTGCACTAGCAGTCCCCGCTGTGCCGGCCACGTGAAGAATAAAAGAAAACAGTAGTGTCAGTAAAGAAAAGAAAACAGAGGAGAAGACAAGCTAATCGAATATCGTAGGCAATATTAAAATGTAAGTTAAAATGAGTTAAAGAAGCGTAAGCCGTAATAGACGAAGAAAAGTTTAAGACACGAAGGGGAAGACTTTAAACTGCAGACCGAGAGCGTCAAGTCGATGCTCGAACTCTTTCAACGTCGGTGCCATCACGACGTCTGCAGGCAATGTGTTCCAATAAGCTATAACCCTACGCGATAATCTAAAAGTTGCCAAAACCCGGTCAGACCGGGGTTTGTGCAACTTTAATGGGTGGCCACGAAGGGTTGGCATTCGAGTTGGGCGAAACAGTCCAGTCAAATCAGGACCAATCTGACCCATCAATATACGATATGTAAGGACCAAGTCGCCCCGAAGCCGCCTGTAATACATGGAAAACATATCCAACTTACGTAGCCTCTCCGGGTACGTCAGCTTCTTTAAGTCGTACACCATTTTCGTCCCGGACCGCAGGACTCGTTCAACTGCCATCTTATCACGAACCAGGCATGGAGGACAAGCCTGGACGCAGTATTCCAAGTGCGGCCTTACAAAAGCCGAAAATAGTCTAACAAACATGTCGGTGGTCATGATCCCGAATGACCTGCGGATCATCCACAACATGTTGAAGCCTTTACGAGCAGCTGTCTTCCAGTGTTCACTGGACTTGAAGTCAGATGACAGCAAAACACCGAGGTCAGATTGGAGTTGAACTCGCGGTACCTCGTTGCCGCCAAGCAAATAACGCGTCGGCGGGTCATTCGGACCAACGCGTAGAACGGAACATTTCCCTAAATTAACTGGCAACTGCCACAAAATTGACCAGTCCCAAAGTCTATCCAGAGCCTCCTGTAGGGTCAGTGGACCAATCGGCTCGTCTATCGTGAACCAGAGTTTTAAGTCATCCGCAAACATTAGGGATGGCACACCCAATTCATCAGGTAGGTCATTAACGTATAAAGTGAAGAGAAGGGGGCCAAGAACCGAACCTTGCGGCACGCCACTGAGAACACATTGGCGGAAGGACAAGCTTGAACCCACCCGCACACACATTTCCCTTCCGATTAGGAAAGCTGAAATCCATCGTAAGACTGGTCCAGAAATACCAAAGGAATTCAGCTTGTACAAAAGGCGCGAATGTGGAACGGTGTCAAAAGCTTTGGAAAAGTCAATAAACAGCACGTCCACTGCCTTCCCGCAATCAACGGCTTCGGCCCAGTGTTCACGAGCGGTTAACAAGTTAGTAAGGCAAGAATAGCCCTTACGAAAACCGTGCTGAGAAGGATTAAGCAAGTCAAACGCTTTCAAATGTCCTTCGAGAGCGTCCCTCACGAGCTTTTCCAATAACTTGACCAGCACGCTCGTTAAACTGACCGGTCTATAGTTATCAGGGAGGTGCTTATCACCTTTCTTAAAAATGGGGCAAACAATAGCCTCCTTCCAGTCCTTGGGTAGAGAGCAGCCTCGTAGAGACTTCACAAAAAGATGCGTAATCGGAGAGCAAAGTTCATCAGCCAACTCGTACAACAGTTTGGGATGAATAGCATCTCCACCGGCAGCTTTATTGGGATTTAATTGCCTCAAAAGCCGGAGCACTTGAGCCTCGGTTATAGAAACCTCCTCCAAGTGGGAGCCCTCAGGAACTTTTGCCTGGAGACTGATATGCGGCGGCTGTGACTCTCTAACATAAACCCCAGCATACTGTTCTCCGAGCAAACAAGCTTTTTCGTGATCCGTGACAACAGCAGTGCCGTCCGGGCCAAACAACACTGGGATGCACGAATTCATGTTGCTTCGCCTTTTGACATAAGCGAAGAAGCGTTTCGGGTTTGATGAGGCTATACGAGCAAGCTCTACTTCATGCTGTAGACGAGCACCACGTAGATACTGCCTGCAGGCATTTCGAACCTCACGATATCGCTTGAAAGTGCATAATGAAGGAGCAGATAAGTAAGTACGCCAACATCTGGCACGTCTGTTAAGTTGTTTGCGTACAGCAGAATCAAACCAGGGTGGCTTTGCCCTAGTTTTATTCCTGCCAGATAGTGGTATATGGGGGAGAGAGAGCTCACTCAAGTATGATTTAAAGCTGTCCCAGGCCGTTTGAATGTCGTCACTTTCCAAAATGACACAAGGCGACTTTGCGGCTTTGGCTTTCATTGTCTGAAAGTCTGCGCGCCATATATTTGGTACTCGGTCGGGATGATCATTAGTCTGACGACTAAGGGCGCACTTAAATGAGAGACATGCGTGGTCGCTAGCACCGAAAGGTGAGTTGTATACAATATCCGTGACAAAATCAATGGATTTAGCGAAGATCAAGTCCAAGAGGGACGGGTTTTGACCCATCATGAATCTAGTAGGCCGATCGACAAATTGGTGCAGGGAAGCATGCAAGGCCAGCTCGAGAAGCTCGGTAGCCAAACACCTTGTAACAGCGCCGCAGGAAAAATTCTGCCAGTCAACGTCGGGAAGATTGAAGTCCCCCATCACTAAACACCTATTTGCCGAATGCTCGCGGATGAAATCAGCAAGCCCCTTAGCAACGCTGTCAGGGCTTCTATAGACCAGCACAATTTTAAGTTGCGCGGAGGCAATACACAGGTTAACTGCGAGTGCCTCAACATCACCCTCTGATGATCTGAAACTATACGTCTTACAGACAGTAAGTGCGGAGTTAACGTACAAAACAACACCACCTCCGCGCCGATCAGAGGTGCGGTCACATCTCAGCAGTGCGTAGCCTGGCAAGCACACTTCACTGTCCGTGACGTCGGTGGACAACCACGTTTCAGTGAATGCGAGGACATCTGGACGGCAGTCGTCGACAAGAGCGCCGACTTCGCACAGCTTGTTTCGCAGGCTACGCACATTGCTTAAGATCACCTGAAGGGAATTAACATTGTGAGTCCGGGATCGTGCGCCACCAGAACCGGCTCTGGTAGGGCGGAAGAGGACCGCCGGCTCACCACCCGAAAACCCACCAAGCGGAGACCCTTTTCTCCTGCTTCACGGCGGGCTTTAAGATCCTTGACAGCTTCCCGCAATTTCAGCCTATCCGCCAAAGGGAGGTCTGGGTGCACGATGACACCACTGCCCTTGAGCTTAAAGGCGAAACGCAGAAGTGCTTGGCGCTCCTCCGGAGTGGACAGAACAACTCGCAACAAGCGAGGGCGAGACTTATCGGCTGGCAAGTTACCGAGTCTGGTTAGTTTGCGCACAGTCACTCCGGGGAAGCCGGGAGGCAGGAGTTTGGTAATGCATACTCTAAACCACTTAAGGTCATCTAGCATACAGTCCTTTGGGCGAGCAGCAGAAGACTCAGTGGCGTTTCTGAAAATAACACTGCAGTCGGTATACGAGTCTCCGCGACGCGGAGTATTTACCGAACGCTCTGTGGACGTCGATAGTTTCAGTTTAGTGTCCGTTTCTATGGACTCTAATGTCGTAGATGTTTCCCGTTGCAAGGATTCCGTAGTAGTAGAATTTGAGGAGGGGGAATGGGCGTCCGACGGACCTCTCATGTCCGCCTTTGGTTTAAGCGCTTTTTTAACCCTTTTTCGCCTTCTTTTGACAAGTGCAGAAACCTGCTGCTCTCCTTCGCTAACAGCCGAATCAAACACGCTGTCTGAGGGCTCGTTACTAACAAGGTCTTTGCTAACAGGTAAGCTAACATTCGACAGTAAACAATCAGATGCAGGATCAGACAACTTGCCAGTGTCTTCTACTGTCTCCTGACAGAAAAGACCTGAGCGTTCTAGGCCCTGCACAATCCTTTCAACTTTCCTGTCTAACGAGACAATCAGAGACAACAAACTTTCCAAAGAAACAGGACTGCTCTTTACTGGCGTGTAACGCTCCATGAT